>CAUYSK010059697.1:0-99246 GCA_963575035.1 Avahi laniger | reverse complement strand
GGCCCCATATAGTAAGTCCAAGTATTAGAAACTATTTGTTGATGGGGTTGTTTGATTTTTTCTTGTTGATTTTTTTGAGTTCTAGATAGATTCTAGTCATCAGCCCTTTATCAGATGTGTAGAGAGCAAATATTTTCTCCCATTCTATAGGCTGTCTATTCACTCTAAATAGTTTCCTTGGCCATGCAAAAGCTTTTTAATTTGATCAAATCCCATTTATTTATTTTTGTTGCTGTAGTGATTGCTTTGGGGGGTCTTCTTCAAGAATTCCTTGCCTACGTTTTATTATTATTCTTTATTTTTTTTAATTTTTCATTTTTCATTTTTTATTGTGTTCCTGTCTTGATTAAAGGCTTCGACATTTACACAGAGCTAGGGGTCAGCCTCTATCATCTCTATTTTACCCCTACAAGCAACCAGTCACCAAATCTTGACAGTTCTGCTTCAGGGATGTCTTCAAAGTCTGTTGCTTCTTGTCCTTTCTCATTGTCTCTCTATGAGGCTAGTGAAATTCCTTTCTCGCTGGTCTTCTTGATGCGATTTCATACCACTTCTCCCCACCCCCACCCCTACCCCACAAATGGCCATCCTAGGCAATACTAGCAGTGATTTTTCTACTTAAAGGCTTCCACTTGTCCCCATTTGCCTGCAGGATAAACTCTGTAGTCACTATTGAGGCACCAAGGCCACTTGCTGTCATCCCCCAGCTCACCTGTGCAGCCTCATCTCCTGCCACATCCTCCCAGGCCCTCTGCTCCCAGCCACTGGCATCTCACTCTTTTCTAAAATTCAATGCCTTTTACTAGTCCTTTTCTCTACACGCGCAGACCCTGAGCCTTGAAACCTTTCATTCACTCTCTCTGCCAGGTCATTTCTTCACCAAGACCCAGCCCAAATGTCTCTTCACTATGACCCCTTTCCCTGCAATACCAGGCAGAGCGTGCTGCTCCCTGACCTCTGTTCAAACCTCTGTTACAGCACTTCTCATGTTTTGTTGGAATCACCTTTCTACACAGTTGCCTCTCTAAACATTCTGTGAGTTCTGTGATAGGAAACACTGTGCTTTACTCATCTTATCCTCACCTGCACGCACGGGGCTTGGCACAAAGCAGAAGCTCAGAAAAATGTTTACCAAATGATTCCGTAGGGCAGATAGTTGATATTGCTGTAAGTTTTAAGCAAAGCAAATCTTCTATCAGCATTCTTCTGAGAAAACCTACACATAGGCAATGAGTTTTAGCAGCAAGGAAGTTCTGCATAAAATCAACAAAGGGAGCGTCAATAGCAAAGTGAAAAATAGGAATATGCCCTGGAGTAGCCACTCAGTGCCAGGTGCTATGCTAGGTGCATCAGCTAGAACAGCTGTGATGAAAGATTGAGTAGTCTTTATAGACGTATCTGGAAACTCATATAATTCTACCAGCAATATTCTCCAGGGAAATGAGCAATAAATTATGTATGTGTGTTCATTATATTAATACATATATACAGGAATGATATTCAAAATGTTTTAACCACCAGTAGGGTACAGGTACTGTCTAATTATATTGATGCATTTATCTTGCCCAGAAGCCCTTGTCCACAGAAAAAAAGGGCACTGGACTGACACTGAAAAAGGTATGAAAAGACACAATGAGATAACCTACTGGCAAGCTTGGGGCCTAGAGTGCAGCTTTGAAGAGAGATTTAGGTCTTTCCATCTTTATTTCTTCCCAGAGTCAGAGGAAGAAAAATCATAAATGAATTAGAGACTGAGGTATCCTATTTTTTATTGATTGAGTAGCCACACACAATTGGTGTCCATTTTCTGAAGACTGTCAATCTCCATATCCTAAAACATGGCACTCTCATTCCTTCTAAACAGTGGCTTTTTGTAAAAAGCAGGGCAGTGGTCAACCAAGGGAGATGATAAACCCAACCCTTCCTGGCAGAGCTGATAATGAACAGTCAGTTGCATGCTATTTCACAGCTGATACCTCTTCCAAAAAAAAAAAAAAGAAAAAATTGGTATTAATTGCAAAAGTTTCACAGATGTCTGCAGCAGTTGACCAGAGCTCCTGGGTTATTGCTTGTCAGACTATTAATGGGTTTGCCTAACCATGACAGTCATTACTTTTCCCCCTCCTGTGAGCTACTTTCTGTGTAATTTATGCATAGGTTTTGCCAAGATTTGACAACTTTCAGGATATTAACATAAAATTAGACTGCAGAGCTGAACAATGGGTGGCTTTAAAATTAGCCATGGTGAAAACCAGTCAAACAGAACTGGCTTTTCCTTTGCATTGCTCCTAAGTTTATTATTGTCGTCTTTCTTTTCCACATACAAGATTTCACGTCGATGGTTCTGCACAGATTAGAGGAAGGAGGAAGTGGCATCCTACGACCCTGGAGAGGGTCTCTTTGTAACCCAGGCAAACTCTCACCAGATGCCATGCCCAACAAAGGCTTAAACGAACTTGCGCAGCAACCACTCTCGAAATTTACCAAAACACACCCACATTTTGAAGCTCATCCGAGAGGAGAACTGTTCCTTTGCCATCTTTCGGTTCCACACAGCTTGCTCAGTGAATGCCGTTACAGAATGCGATGTGTGTGTTAATAAGCCGGGACATCTGGTAACCAGCTTTTTTCTGATTCATTAACTGACTCTGCTTCTGTGGCCAGGGGGGATGAGAGGAGAAACTGGAAGGTTTTGCTTTTAGCAAATGGGCACTTGATGTATGTCTCGCTTCTTTGGTCTAGCCTCAACTTTTTAAAACTTTACTCCAAGGACAGCATTTAAATGTAAGCAACCTTTGGTAAGCAGTGTTTTGTCTCATATAGAAAACCAATAGTACTTCAATCATTCCATGCGGTCTGAGAATGTAGGCTAGAGGAGAGGAATCTTAGGTCTTACAGCCTAAATCCTATTTAAAGCAGAGAATGAAGGAAGCGAAGGACTTGCTTAAGACCACACAGGTACAATTGTGGTATAGCAAGGGCCAGAATCCAGGTCTCTTGACCCTCAATTCAGTTCTCTTTTCTACCTCAACATGTTGCTTTAAATAAGTTTTGGGTTTTATTTATTTATTTTACTCTTAATTTTTAGGTCAGTAAACATTGCTTGATTTTTCCTTTTCTACCTCCTGTTCATACACCTTCTGAACATGTGAGCAGGCTACAGTGCTGAGTCGGTCCTCCTGCCTCCCCTAGTAACTGATCACGGACCCACTTGAGCATTTATAAGAGGTACTTAGGGATAGTTAATTTAAACTTTTGAAGAATGGACAATTTCAATTCAGGTTGTGAACAACCCTAGGGAACAGAATTAACTAACTAGAATACAATGAGAAAACCTCAATGGAAAATTGAACAGGGTTATGAAAACCTCCCAACAATCAAGATGTTCAAATTTTTTTAAAAAACACTATTATCCCATCAAAAAGGTTTTGTGTTTTTTTTTTTTTTAAAAAGCCATAAACAGAAATCTTCGTATTGAAGTAAATCAGGTTCAAATGCTCAAGACGTTAATGAGTAAAAAAAAGTCTGACTTGATGGTACATGCTGAGGGATAAAATGGACAATGAAGTTTCCATATGTTGCTTTTATGCAGTAATTAGAAACTGTCACACACGGTTTCATTTTTCCGTTTCCTTGGGCTTATTTGCATGTTGGAACTTCCTCTGGAACAGAATGGAGAGTATCAAACTGGCACCCACTTGAAATGAGGAGCGGTGGCTTGTGGGCCCCTCCCGGCCTCAGAGGCAGGAAGGCAGCCAGAGGCAGGTACAGTGGAGACGCAGCACACAGCGAAGCAGCGAGGGGCGCAGCTGCCCTGGACGCGGTTCACATGGCGCCACATCCTGCCTGCCTGCCCTCCAATTGGTCATTATGGAGTACTTTGGCTACCCTGAGCTGATCTCCCATTTAAAGCAATTTCATTCCATCCCAATTATCTTTCCTTTACTATTTGCACGGTCAGACTTGAAGTCAGGTACCCCATTATCCCTATTGCTAGGTACAACGTGGTCCCCATGGAGCCTTAGCCAATCTCAATAACCTTTTCATGTCTGGACCTTCATGTAAGATTTTTCTATCTATTTCTAGAAATCATCAGCATTTTAAAACAAGAAAAAAACAGAATAGGCCAAGCAGCTTTCATTGCATAAGGATTGTGACTAGGAGCTGAAAAGTCTAGAAGTCTTTTGAATGTCAGTTGCGTTCTAAAAATCTGCTGCTTTCTACTCCTAAACTATTGATGGTGAACTGACAAATCCCAGCAAGCTGGGGGTTGAAAGAAACTTCATTTGTCCATGATGGATTATCTATCCAGACAGCTATTTAACTGAACAATTAAATGACCTGGAACCATAAGAAGGATTGAATGACACAGACACGATTTGACTCACAGCATAGTAAAGAATTTCCAAACATCACGTTTTGGTCAGAAAGAAATTTCTTGAGAGGTTTAAAATGCCATCTTAATTAAATCCTTTATTTAATTAAAAATACAGATAAACATAAAAAAAAAAGATGAAATGTAACAATCCCATCTTCAATGGCAAACATTATTACTGTTTTGATATTTGTCATTTGACTTTTTTTAGTATGAGTGTAAATATGTTTTATGTGTAAATTTTTTCACAAAAATGATTAATAATGAACCTATATATAATACATTTCCAGCATAAAAGCATCAAGAGCATTTTTTTCATGACAGATATTTCTGCTATATAATTTTAATGGCTGCATAGTGTTCTAGAATATAGGTATTCCATATTTCATTTAGGCAATCTCTCTTTTTTTATGTATCTAGATTGTTTTATAATTTTTCTTATTATAATCAATGTGATGATCGAATATCCATCTTTGGCATGTCTTTATTTTCGTGGGATTTATTTTCAGAAGTGGAAGTGCCTAGTGAAAGACTATGCCCATTTTTAAGGCTTTTGATACATATCGCCAGTTGCCTTCCAGAAAAGTTGTGTTAATTTAGAATCCCACCAGCAGCGCACGGGGCACTTGTTTCCTCGGTCCCCTGCCGACACTCAGCATTACAGTTCTTTTTAATCTTTGCTCATCTGAGGAGTGAAAAATGGTGTCTCTTTGTTGTTTTAATTAATTTTTTCTGGAAACCAACATTTCTGAAGATAGAATGGCACTCACTTGCTCCTTTACACGATTGCATATGTCAGTAGTTACACCTGGCAGTCATTATTATCTGTATTTTATAGCTGTGTCATTGTTTTATAGCAGCTACAACTAATCTCTTTCGACCACAAAGCTGTTTGATCTGCCCAGAAAATACAGATTTATATAAATGAAGCATGGAGGCTATCTTGTTCCTTCTATATCTGGGAAAATACAAAAGACAATAAAATTTAAAAACCATACTTTGGTTGGTGCTAAAGGAGAAAGGAGTGAGATGGCTGAAAGATAACACTGCTGGTCAGCCTGGTGGAAGGCTTCCATTGGCTACAGCACAACTGCTGGAGGTGGCTGTGTTGGTATCTGTAACATGTTGATGTGTGAAGTGAAAAAATGAATCCTATTCCTCAGGAGAGTCCTGCATATGTCAAGTATATTGTCTCATTAAGCCAATCCATTTATCAACCCACTGAATGCCAATTAAATTGCACAGGATGGTGCAGGTATATGGTGGGCTGTTGGTGCCAAACTTTATTACAGCTGAGCTTTTCTGGCGCAGTATGTTCCACCCAGCAAAATGGCAGGCATATCAAAGCCAAATTAAATGTTCTTGAAATAATGCCTTTAAAGAGGACGAAATGCCACAGCCTGGCAGAAAAGAACGTGAAACGTAATGTCAGTTCTTAGTGTACTTTTAGTTCCAATGAAGATGTCAAGGCTCAGATCCAGCCAGTGCCAAATGTCTTCACAGCGTGCAAATTAGATCAGTGTAATTTCATCAGGAGAATGATCAGACTCTGCTGTAGTTATGGCTGAATTCACTGCTTCTGCCGAGGGCTGGGCTGAGGACCACAGGGCCCAGTTGAGTTCATGCTGCTGTCCTCAGAAAGAGAGAACCGGATTTAACGGATTGCTCTCTTGATGCCACTGTGGAAAGTCAGTCCCACCTCTCAGCGATATCGTTAAATGAGTATCTGCGATAGATTATAATGCATTTGTTTGGAATTTAAAAAAATCTGGTTAGTGAAAATTAAACCCCAAGTAAGTGAAATACTAAACCCGCTGCCAAAGGGCATTATAAGCAAGAGTTTTATGTTTGTGACTAAACATGAAATTTGTATAAAAACATGTAGATATTGGTATTAAATACTTAAATTCCAAATAGGTTTGGAAATATATATAATCTAATACATTGATGCAATGATAAATATTCTTAAGAATCAATAAAATAAATTGCTGATACAGAATAAAAAAATACTGAAACTGCTACAAAACAGAAGCCCAGTAAGAATGCTGTGACTAATTTTCAGTGCTAAGTACAGGAAAAATGGAACAGAGTAAGGATCTAGGGAAGAAAATTATAAATGATCTAATTTGTAGGCTGCTTAGAATAAATTGGAATAAACCAATTTTATAACAAGAGAAGTCACTTATTATCATGTACTTTTTGCCCATTTTGAAATGGTTTCTTAATGCAGTGCGTGTTAAAATACTCCTAAAGTCATATTTTATATAGTTTAAAACAGATTTTTCACACACTATTTTTTACCAGAGCAATAGTATCAGGATTCCTCTTTTTACAAGGATCATAGAATAAATTTTGTAAAAATTATGCAAATAGGAATTAAAACAAAGCACTTTATTATAGTATTAGCAGAATGTATATGGTTTGAAAGGTTGAAAAATCAACTACAACTTCTTTAAACATGAAATATTGAGGGTTCTCTAGCTGTTCTTGGGAATCCTGATATATATTTAAGGCAAAATACAAACTTTGTAAACAGGACTCTAATTAAAAAAATATCAGATACCCACTAAAGACTAGAAAAGAATATTAGCAGTCGTTATGTCTGGATGATAGATTATGAGTAAATTTTATTTTCTACATTTGTTAGCCTTAACAATATTATATCATGAGCATTCTTCTATGCTATTAAACAGTCCTAAAGTTATTTTAATGTTACAGAATATTGTGTGTAATATCTCTATAATTGGAAATTTCTATCAGTATTTAGCTATTGCCTTCACAATAAACATTCTTACAAATAAACCTTTGTCCATATCTAATTAATTTTTTGGACAGACTCCTCATAAGTGTGATTACTGAGTTAAAGGTATGAATTTTCAAGGATTACTACCATTTTACTTTTCAGAAACTACCTATAAACCTACAATTTATAGCCCCAAGCTAGACAATACCTTTACAAAATTAGATCTATAAAACACCTCATTTTTATATTCCAACAGCCATATTATGATTTCGACATTCCAAACCTTAATTTCATGGAAATAGGAGAAACAGTAGTTTAGAACAAACTGTGAAATTGAAGTGTAGGACCGAGGCTGTGTTTCTTCTGTAGTTATTCACCACTGAAGGATGTGCTGTGTACTCTGTTACTGGAAAATAATTTGATTGATACAGTTAGAACATGCCTAAAGTCAATGACAAATTATTATCCCAAGCCCTGAAAGTATTTTGACATTAACTTTTATTTAATCAATACAGACAAACCAATAATTTACCATAAACTAGTGTTACCTTGAATTACTTTTCATTCCTCTCTGTCTCTTCAGAATCATTTGGACCCTCTGCTGTGGAACCTTCTTTTATTTCCTATTTTAGCAGTAGGCACAGGACCCAAGGCTATCTCTGGGGCTTGCCAAGACCCCAGATGCCAAGCCTTGGAACATTCTAGCAGCAACATCTGGCCTTTTGGTGAGCTCCACAGGCAGTTGTGCACTCAGCTTGGAACTGCCCCTGGGGGTGTCACATGGTCGAATGATCTACGGATATTTGGGCTGGCGTCCTCTCTGAGGAAACATTTGTCTTTCTGCTCACTTTGAGTATGTTGCAGATAAGATTAGAGCTATTATGTGGAAAAATAATGTTTTCTACACAAAATGATTTGTTTTAAAAATCTTAATTCTTTAATTGGTAGAGTTACATTCCAGCTTAGTTTCCAACCGTTTGTAAATTTTTTCAGGAATCAGGAGAGACACTGACTAGTTCAGTTCAGGATAAATTTTGAACAAAATTTATGAAAGATGGCCAGATTTGTATTCAGTAGTACCTTAAAATACTGATGATAATTAAGGGGACAAGTATTAAATCTTCCAAGACACTTCCTCAACATAATCCTTCTAGTTTATTGTGTCAAGAACATTTTCTAAGCATATACAATGCTATGACCCAACATGCTATTTAGCTTCCTATGTCATTAGACTACTATACATGTGTTTTAATGACTTTTCTAATCAAGAGATTAAAATCTATGTTTAAATATTACTATTGATTTTTTTAAAAGTTATTATCAATTTGGCATAAAAAGTAATCCCAAATGTTTCCCTTTTTGGGTATGCAAGACTAACCAGACATAAGAAAAAATGCAATTCAATTAACATTTTACCTCCAACTATTTTCTATTTTTCCAGGGAAAAGAAAAAAATGTGTTTATGAATATTTTGCATAGTATGTGGAAAATAACATCTATTACCACATCAAACACATGAATTTCTTCAAATAAACAGGCTATCATTTTTGGAAACTGCTGAATTTTGGTTTCTGATTAAATTTTAATTGTCATGACATTACTATGTAGTTTATTTTCATTGATAATGAAGAGTTCAAAATTTCACACATCCTTAACAGTATATTTTTGCATAAAAGCTTAAAAGCAGAAATTTGTTTCCATTTATTTTGAGCGATTGATTTTTTTAGTATTGTTTTTAAAGAAAATATTATTTATATAGTGTTTGAGTTAAAATACTGAATGAGCGATTAATATTTTCTACCATGCATTCAAATTGTATACATATAAATGTCTTATGTCTGCAATGAAATCAGAGGAATTTCCTATTAGATATCAACTGAATATTTACTTACCTTTCAAAATAAATAAGAAAAATCCCTGCTACAAGGAACATTTAGTAAAACGTGGTTGCCCTATGATATTTAAATGATTAAGACTGAAGATCGGTATGATAGGTCCCAAGTAAACCCGATGCGATGGGAATCATTGATTGGGTACTAAAATTGTAGCAAATGGTCAGCTGAAGACATTCAGGTTTTGGTATTTCTTCTTTATTAAAATGGCAATAGTCTCTTTTTAGACTCAGGACTTTGAAAATAATCAAATTAGTGAAGCTAATATAGTTTAATATATCCTATTTTATAAAACTATCAACTTGCACAAACCATATCTAATCACTATATGAATCAGACAACTAAGAGGGAGGTCTTCTGGTTTGCACTTAGCACAAGGCTCAGATTCAACAATGACACAGAAACCACTGAACCACATTTAGCTTTTCTCCTTTTTATTCAAATCTATTTTTTTCATCCAATTCTACGGTCTTTATGTAGTCTCTATGTAACAAACTGGGAACAAATTTTTATCCTGCCCCTATAGGAAGAAAAACATATTTTGAGCAGGAAATCAGCAACCCAAATGTGGGCAGGATGACAATCTGTCTCTGCTTTGGCCCTGTCACAGATGATCCCTCAGGCCCATACTTTTCTCCCCGTTGAGAGTGGCAGGGGCACCAGCATGGCAGTCTCCAGCCAGTGACCTAGACTGAAGCAGTAGGTGCAGCATGGGCATGGATGGAAGGTGGGCGGGGAGGGAGAGACATGTATAATTGGAAGGGTGGCTACGCTCTGAGAAATAGAGAACAATAAAGTTGCAAATCTAAGACAGGGAAACAATATTCAGGTCTTGAAATTCTGCCAGTGGAGTGGGATTAAGAAGCAATTATAGCTTTTTGTACAGAGAAGTGACACTTATGCAACTTCCAGCTTCTTGGTAGATCCTGGTTTTGTCTTACCTGTATTTTTCTCTTCCCATATACATCTTTATACCTTACCTCTTTTTGTCTTCTCTTAAAAAGCTCTCATCAGGTGATATTAGTAAAAATGGTGGAGTAAGGTCCTCTAAAGATTTCCTCCTCCATAAAAGCAGTGAGAAAACTGGCAAAAAATGGTCAAAATCTACTTTTTCAAAACTTTGGAAATTAACCAAGGGCCTCCAGAAATTTTGGAAGTATTTATACAAGAAAAACAGCTGAATCATGGCAGCAACAGTCAGCTTGTAGCATTTTTAACTTACTCTGTTTCCACACCCACTCCTAAGCTCAACATTAGCCTTGAAAACTAACAGCCCGTAATCACAGTAAAAGCCAGCAGTATGGCAGTCACTGGAGGTGGCAGAAGACACTTGGAGCTGCTTCAAAATCCCATGCCTTACAGAACTGTCATTAACTGACCTGTCAGGTGGTTCTCTAGACCTGCGGTCCCCAACTCCCAGGCCACAGCCCAATACTGGTCTGTGGCCTTTTAGGAGCCAGGCTGCACATCACCACCTGAGCTCCTGAGCTCTGCTTCCCCCTCCCCATCCATGGAAAAATTGTCTTCCATGAAACTTAGGAACTTGGGGGTCACACAGCAGGAAGTAAGCGATGGGCAAGTAAGCAAAGCTTCATCTGTATTTACAGCCGCTCTGCTCCTCGTTTCTTGCATCACTGCCTGAGCTCTGGCTTCCCCCCTCCCCATCCATGGAAAAACTGTCTTCTATGAAACTGGTCCCTAGGGACAACTGCTATAGAGGTCCTAATTGCATGGTTTTCTTTATTTGATCTGACTCAGAGTTCCACCAGTGAAAAGTCTTTTATCTGGGGCTTTTGTAGAAAACAATTAGAGGCAATTGTTAACATTGTGGCTGCCTGAGATAATAGTTGGGGTGATAAATAAGCTAACCAAAAAGCTTAAAAGGAAAATTTGGGAAATGAGATGTCCATAGAGGCTTTGATAAGCTCCAATGTCTTCTGGAAATCTAAAAAGCCAGGCTCCTACATTCTCAAAAAAGATCCAAAAAGGCCCTAAACTCTCACCTCTGGCTGACCTTGAGGTTCTGCACAAGCAGGAACTAAAGGCTCAAAGTTCTCAATTGCCTGGCTTAATGACGAAAGTATACGCCAACATGCACATAGAGCCCCTTGGCAAATAGTAGGAGACTCGTTGGTTCTAGACATTTAAAGAAATCTTTGTCTGGTTATTAACTGACCCCTACCCTGAGCAAAGATTTTGATAACCGCACATGAAAAAGAATACAGACTTGAAGAATTAGGTCAGAAAATTCATCAAACAAATAACAGCAGCAACAAATACTAGGGAAAGGGGAGATTCTGATTTCCAGAGTTTGCACATTATATCATTTAAAATGTCAAATTGTAACAAAATCTTATGAGACATTTGAAGAAACAAGAAATTTGGCTCATACACATTAAAAAAGGCAATCAACAGAAAATACCCCTTAAGAAACCTAAACACTGGAATAACTAAACAAAGAATTTAAATCAGCTATTTTAAATGTGCTAAAAGAAAACTAAAACCATATTTAAAGAACTAAAGGAAAGTATGGGAATGATGTTTCATCTTGAAGGAAAGTTTTACTGGATATAGAATTCTTAGTCAGCAGTCTTCTCTTTCAGCATCTTGAATATCTCATCCCTTTACTTTCTGGACTCCATGGTTTCTGATGAATCAACTATTAATCTTTTAGAAAATTCCTTGTATGAGATGAGTCACATCTCCCTTGCTTCTTTGAAGAATCCCTCTCTGTTTTTGGCTTTTGAAAGTTTCATTATAGTGTGTTGAGGTGTGGAGCTCCTTGAATTTATCCTACTTGGAGTCTTTGTATTATCCTACTTGGATGTGTAGATTAATGTTTTTCATAGATTTGGGTACATTTCAGAATTTTTTTCTTTAAATATACTTCCTGCCCCTTTCTCTCTCTCTTGTTTGGCTGGGACTTTCTTTAGGCATGCTTGATGGCATTTTACAAGTTTCTGAGGTTATGTTAATTTTTATTCATTCTTTTTTGTTCTGTCCTTCAGATTGGATAATCTCAACTGGCCTATCTTTAAGTTACAGATTCTTTCTTCTGCATACTCAGATCTGCTGTTGAGCCCTTCAGTGAATTTTTTATTTCAGTCATTGTAAGTTTCAACTCTAGAATATCTATTTAGTTCTTTTTATTAATAAAAATAATTTATATCTCTTTATTGTTATTCTTTATTTGTATAGAAGAAGTGGAAAATACTAACAAATATGTAACAAGTAAAGAGATTGAATTGGTAATCAAAAAAACATCCCACAAAGAAAACCCAGGACCCTTTTATTTCACTGATAAAATCAATCAAACCATTAAAAAAATTAAAACTGAGAGAAGCAAGATGGCAGACTAGAAGCAGCCTGTATGTGGTGCTCTCAAGAAGAGGACCGAAAGTTGCAGGTGGATGCCCACTTATGAATGGGCATTCGTGGAGGGAGCATTGTGACACATCAGAGAAGTGATGGGGGATGATCAGAGTGAAGGAGGACATGATAAGGTGATCTACTCAGCAAGATTGGAAGGTATCTGGGAGAGGCAGGCACACATAGGGAAGGACAAGAGGCCTCTACAATTCTACCCCATTTTCCTTGAGTCATACGTGCACTCTCTACACCCTAGTCTCATTACATATCTCTCTGTTTTTTGAACATACTAAGATTTTTCATGATCCAGAACCTTTAAATATACTTTTACCTCGAACTGGAAAGTAGGATGTCTTCACTTGATTTGCCTTAGAACAATTTTATAGGTGTCTCTTCTTCTTTAAAAACACAAGCTAATGGCTCAGTGGTTACTATATATAACTCAACCGATGAATTATAGGTCTGTTTTCTTTGATAAACATGCCCTTCATAGACTTTGCCAGACATATAATGTCATCATTCCACATACTAAGTTGTGTTAAGAAAAATTATCCAAAATTTAGGACGAAGGCAAATGAGGACTGCATGTTTTTGCAATGTCGTACTAGAACATGAAGCATTGTTGATGGGACCACTTGAGGATTAGTTAATTATCTAGGGAAAAGGACTTTTGTTTGACTATTAACTACTGAATAACGCCTAGACTCTGTGAAATTTAATGTTACTTTGTAGATTTTTATTTTGCAGAGATGCAAATGGGCTCTTCTTGGTAAAACGGTTTCATTGATCATAGAATACTATGCTGTTTTGTATGTAACCCAACAATTTTATTCTGACTCTCTTTCATCATTCACTATAAACACTCAGGTCCTCAAATAGTCTTTGAACAATTTTATCATCCTGCTTTTTCCCTCATTACTGAGTTGAATAAATCTTTGACATGTTCTTACTGTATGTTTGTTTTAGAGTTGTGTTATTCCATTTTATGTCATAGTTTTACATTATGTTCTAAACTGAGTTGTCCAGTTTCAGCAATCTTTATAAGAGTTGTCTCATAATTAGTTTTTCTCAACTGCAAAATATTTTTCAGAAAAAACTATACTATACTTAAATTAAAAAGCAAGACTTTTACACTTGAAAACAACCTACTCTCTCCTGGCCCAAAGCATTAAGTATGGGTGATGAGCAGAGAGCATTGTAGGCACTTGCCCCTTTCTGCAACTGTTTCTTCAGAGTAATGTAAGTCCAATGTTCTATTTCACCCACAGACAGGTCCTTGAAATATTATTTATGAAATGAAGAAATAAAGGACTCCAATTTAATTGATGTAGTAGCAAATCTGATTAATGGAATCTATGCAAAAAAAATTGTGACTTATTCATTGACTTTAATTGAATGCCCAATTATGACTCACAGATGTTAAGAGTTAGATTTTTTTTAAATGTGGACATGTAATATGCAAACTTTTTGTCTATTTTTGCTTTGGAGATTTAAATTAAAATTAATTTTGGGATCCACATAAATTCTATTGTCTCCTCAAGCCACTTTTTACACAACTAATATTAACCAAAATGCTTTTGAATGAAATTTACTAGCACAGAAAAATGCAAAAATGATAGAATAACCAAAAAAAAATGTAGCTTGAAATTTTGGTATATTCATTTATAATGATTACCCAGAGAAAGTCTTAAAAACAAAACAATATGCAACAAAAGGAAAAAATCCTTTAAAAATGTGTATATAAACTAAAAGAAGATGACAGACACAAGATAGAATGCATGTGGGTGTCAACAAAAGGAAAAGAAAGGAAAGGGAGGCTGTCATCAGATTCATTAAAGCCATGAGGCTGCAGGTTAACTCCAGAGCCAGGCTGACTTAAATTGAAGATATTCTAGTCGTTGGCTTATTACTTTAATGCAGTAACTATAGACTTATTCCTGGTCCTGTGTTTATTTTTTAAATTCTTCTGTTTTATGGATTTTCTATATTTTCAACTTTTTATATTCCATCATATTTCTTTAAAACACCAATAATATCCTACCTCTTAAGTTTTTCTTTTAGTTTTGCAGGTTTATTTGTTTTTTTAATATATTTTATGTAGGCATAAAAAGCTGAAATAAATAAGTTTAAAATGGAAATTTAACATTCTTCATGGAAAATAATTGATATATTTATAAAAGTATAAATAATGTGTCAAAGAACAATTCCAAGTTAATTTGCATCCTTTTGATAGCGTATTGGGAAATTGATCTTTAATTTTAGCTTTAATTCATATGAGAAGAAAAGGATTATATGTATACAGCATTTTTCAATATGCTTAATTGCTACAGTTGGAGCTTCTTATATTTCCCTAATGAATTACTTCCCTATTATGAAGAAATGACTCAAAGGACAATCATTTATTACACCTGAGCCTTACTGGTCCCAATTGTGCCACATGCTGTTTAATAATTTGCAATGATTTAGGAAGATTACCATAACCACTCAATTACTTAAAGAATGGCTTTGGATGCAATCTATATACCATGAGGCACACCCTTAGTCCACATTTAGAACTGTCTTGTTAATTAAATAGGAACCAGCTACCAGTATATTCTGAGTATCCCACAGACAGCAGACAGTCTATACTAGAGGATTAAAAGTAGCCATTCATTTTCTTTGGTCTGTCTAGGCAGGTGCAGAATAACCATACAGTGTAATATAGCAGTGGGGAGAAAGAGATAGACTAGAATTTAGGAAATCAGATTTTTAATTCTGGCTCTGTTGCTCTCTAGTTTTTGATCCTTGGGTAATGGTATTCTCCAAACTTCAGTTTTATCCTCTTTATATTTAATAGAATGTGATCTCCAGCTGATAATTTCTTAGGCATTTATCTAATCAATGGCACACCTCTATGTAACGTATGTTACAAAATACAAAAGTATTTTGCAAAATGGTACCAGGATATTTATACAAATTGTCAATGACTTACTTCCATGCAGCACACTGAAGCAACATGATGAAAACTCAGTCAAATGCTATAAGACAGGATAACTAATTTATTGTAATCATCAAAAATTGTAATTACTTCTAGGCCAATGATACAGAATTGCCAGGCAATGTGCTTTAACATAGCTCCTATAGCCGGAATCAATCTTTCTGTAAGGAAAAGAGACACATGTTCATATGACTAGGTAATGAAATTTGAAGGACAATGGTAATATGAGTGAATGCTGAAGATAAATTTTACTGAATTCACAATTATACCTTAGCCTGGTCCTATATTATTAAGGTATGGAATAAGCCCCTTCCAATTAATATTTTAGATTGTTGAAAGTACGTGGAGTGTATTAAATAAACAATATATAATCTTCTAAAAAAATGAATTCTCTTGGTACCTAAATAATACATCCTGATTTAACACTAACTTTTAGCTTCATTTCTTTACTGTATCATTTCAATAATCTATGTGTGAAATTCTATGTATTATATTCTTATCGAAATTGCCCTTCATAAGTAAATGAGTATTAATTTACATAAAGTCTAGGGCAATATGACTATATAATACATTTTCCATAGTACCTAGATTAGTACAATAGAAATTTGAAATGCTTTTTGATGGTTCCTTGTACAGTGCAAAGATGATAATAAGTTTTGGAGTTGGTGTCTCTAGTTTTGTTCTCTGATAATTTCTGACTGATATTGGGCAAGCTATTTAGAGTTTCTGAGATGCTTTTCTTCCTATGTAATAATAGGCATAATAATATTCGTGACCTTCTCAATGTGTAATAATATTCATTTTCAGGATAGTACATATTTATGCTCATTCATTCAAATAAATTATTATTCCCATCTTCATATGCATACCTTGAGAACAGAAGGGCACTTGCCAATTTGCTAAGGAATAGGAAACAGGGTACAGAAAGAGTGGAAGGCCAAGAGCAATGTTTTGCAATTTTCCAAAATTTGACAAGTGCACCTTATCTCTTTAGAAGCAAAAGCACTGTTAATACCTGTCTCACAGCATGTGTGATTCCTAAATGAATTAATGCCATAACTGCTTTTGGTTATTTCTCTAGGACTTCCAAAATAGAAATATCTTATTTTACTAGATTATAAAAGATATTATAGTTTTGATGCATATTTTCAAGGCTTTTCTATGTCTAGATTAAGAAGACATTTTTCACAAAAGAATAGAATTCTGTATGTAAAAATTTTGAAATCTAACTTTTCACTCACTTATATTAATTGAAGAATTCTCCATGCCAAATACAGATGTACTACATATTTTGAATAGTTAAAACAGTGGAATCATCTGAAGGCTTGGTCACTCTCATCCATCTGGTGGTTAATGCTAGCCATCAGATGAGGGCCTAGCTTCCTTACAAGGTGATGGCTGGGCTTTCAGAGTAAGCAGAGAGACAGTGAGCGAGAGCAAGCCAGAGAATACACATATGCACTCTAGACAAAGCCACATTGCATTTTATGACCTAGCCTTCTGCCACATTCTATTTGTGGAAGCAGTTACAGAGGTCACCCAGGTTGAAGGGGAGGAGACATAGATCCCACCTCTCACTGGAGGAATAAGAAAAACATGTGGCATGGGTTACATATTGCTGCTACCATCTTTGGAAATACAATCTACTGTGGCCAATATTTGGACCTTTGATACATGTCACCAAAGTGACCTCCATCAATAGTATAAGATTTGAGTTATATTTTTGCCTAACAATAGGAAAAATGGTATTTCACTGTTATTTTAATTTGTTTTTATAATTATTACATATACCAAGCATTGTTTTATAAGTTATTTGCCATTTATATTCTTTCATGATTTAAAAAATTATTTGACATAGCCTCTATATTCCCATGGGTATTCATCTGCTTAATAGCTACTTATAAACCATCTTCATATATTCCACTAAGAAAATAACACTCTCAGTTTTGTTGAAAATATTTTCCCCAGTATGTCATTTTTCACTCTGTTTTATTGTGTTACTTATTCTTTATAAACTTTTAAATATGGCCTCTATCTTACATGCCATGCTTAGAAAAACTGTCCTTATCCCAGGATTATAAGAATATTTTTACTTGTATGCTAATTTGTTTATAAATTACATCAAAATAAATTCCATATAAATTAAAGACAAGGTAACATTTTTCAAGTTTTTAACCATTCACCTTTTTGAACTAGATAGTTAAAATAGCAACACATTTTAAAAATAGTTATATCCAAAGAAAACAGAGAAAGAATCCCATGCTAATTATGCTCCATGGAACAATCTATACCTGCTCTATCAATGGGAAATGTCACAATTATCACATATACTTGAGTCTCTCTCTGGACTCTTCTCTTTATCATAGAATTCAGTATTACACTGTTTTAATCACTACAGTTTAAAAATCTTATTTAAATATTAAATAAGAAAAAATCATATTTTAATATCTTGAAAGCCCCCTTTCTCTGGATGTGCCTTGTAGTTCAGTGCTTAGTGCCTAACCTACTTCCTCCGTGGTGATCTCATTCTAGCTCATGGCTTCATTTACCTTCCATAGTGACAACTTCCCTACTGATATCTCCAGTCCCGACCTCTCCTGTGAACTCCAAACTAAATTACCCACTTGGAGATTGAACAGGCCTCTTTGTTTCAGCTGGTCAAAACTGAACCCTTAAATTTTTTTTTCCCCTTCTAAATCTCCTCCTCCCCCAAGTTTCTCCATCCCAGTAAGTGGCATTATACCAGCTGCTCAGATACTATAATGAAAGGTGAATTTAATAGTGTGGTAGCCAATCTTTACATGAGGGTAGAAGTGGTTGAATTTTTCTAATATAGAAATTAAAATGGGAAATGTGACTTTTTAGGCTCACAGTGTAGTTTACACTGAATCTAGGGTGTCAAAATTTGTACCTGGTTTAGCATATTAACAAGGGGTGCTTTATAAAAGTGAGTCAAAGACTCTTGATCTGGTGGGGCATTACAAGAGTTTGTTTCTGTATTTATAGCCAGGGTGGGGAGGTATCTTCAGCCTTTTTTCTCACTGCTGTTGTGGTTTCCTGCTAATTTCTGGGGGCTAAACCATGTCAACAAGTTTGCCTATGAGAAGGGGCATACTATTTCTCATCAATAGTATTTTTCTTGAAAATATTTTATGTATTTTCCTATATATTTTAAATAATTTAAGTAAATATGTAGTTGTGGCTTGAAAAAGTAAAGGATCAAAATAGTTCTAAAGAAAAACATACCAAATGGGGCTGAATTACAGACCTCAATAGGAAGTAAAGGGTAATATTAATATTCATACATTAAAACAAGATTAAGTTCTATTTTGTAATACTGTTAAACTGATGGTTTTTAAAATATAGCAACTTAATAAAAATGTAAAATCAATGGAACTATATGAGATGATTCTGAGGAAAACTTTTAAAATGCCACATATGTAACATATGATGCAATTTTATAAATTATAATTTGGTGATAGACAATGACATTATTTTGTATCTGGTGACCATCCTTATTTGGCAAAAACAGACAGTCACATATATGTAGCAACACTTTTCACAAATAGTCATATCCAAAGGAAACAGAAAGGAGTCTTGTGCTGATTACCCTCCATTTGTCCCTCCAGATTCAATTTCTGCTCTTCCACATTGCTCTGTGCCCAGCAGGAGAACTACGGACTGCACCATCTGAGCTCTCCTGCTCTCTTAATTCTTGTCAGTTTTATCCAATGAGAGGGGCCAAGTAGATATCAGAGAGCAGAAGGGGAGAGAGACAGACAGACATCAGTATATTTAGACGTTCATCTTTAACCCTACTGCCACTGCTTGTGAGTTTTGACAGTGAGCACATTCCTCACTCATTTCACTGTAACATTGCCCTGCTTTCACCCCTGCAGGCCTTGAGGCGGTAAATACTATTCAGAGTTGCTGCCCCCTTGGGGTGCTTCGAAATTCCTTCTTGGTTTCCTTAACCTTGCCTCACGTCTGTAAATATTCTCTTCGTGAAAATCTCTCCCATCATCTCCTTGAGAGAGCCTTCTGTTTCCTGCCTCTACCTTGATTCATAAAAGTTCCAACTTTGTTTCTTCAGTTATAATCATGAAAGGAAACAATATAGCCTGTGAACCCTACTGTTATTGTCCTTACAAAGCTCTTCATAATCATTTGCTGTTCTTATTATTTTATCATTTCAGTCCAAATTCAAATTTCCTTTGAGTGGTTTTTAATAAGCCAAGCACTGAGCAAATCTTAGAACTGTGCAAGTTAGGGACCCGGTTGCAGAGCTCCTCTGTCACACCTCCCGACCCCTGTCGGTGGAAAAATTGTCAACCATGAAACCGGTCCCTGGTGCCAAAAAGGTTGGGGACCACTGTTCTAGGATGATAAAAAGAAAGATAAGGGTTTTTTCCCCCCAAGATGGCAGGCTAGAGGTTTTTCCAGTATGCCCTGCCCACTTGGAAGAAGTAAAATAGACTGTAGAGATTCGCACTATAAACATTTATCCAACAAGAATCATGGAAGTTCAACAGAGAAGTGGAAGAAAACTTCAGATACTGGGAAGGAGAAGGTAGGCAAGCAAGCAACATGGCGGGGTCCAGCTGAAAACTGTGAGTGAATCCCCAGTACAGGAGAGGAGGAGTAAGTGTCTCTCTGTGATCCACCTTCCCGCTGGAGAATCATGCAATCCAGGCCACAGGAAGAGTACCTTGATCCCCCCAGACCTGGATCAAACTTGAGAAAGAGTCAGGAGGAGACTGTGAGAAGCAACAGCACCAGGAAGTGTCCCATGCACTTTCCCAGACCCATGTGCCAATAGGAGGACGCTGTTCTCTATTTTAGCTCATAGCAAGCTGCCTGGGATCCTGCAAGCTAGCAGAGGCAACAGCCATTGGCATTAGAGAGTCTGGGGCCAGAGACTGGAGATCGGGTCTCCAGTAGGGGAGGAGACCTGAAAGCCAGAACTGAGAAATGAGTATAGCCTGGGCGTCAGCAGTATAATTGGTCTCCTCTACTTCATTGTAGCACAAAGAAGTTTGCCTGAGAGCCATGGTTTTGACTTGGGTGCCAAATATTAACAGACTGGGGCAACTTTGCAGACTGAAAGGAAACTGCTTGTGACTTAATCAAGTGTCTCGACTGGCTCCTCCAGTCGGGACAGGGGACCTAGTGCTACTGGGTGTGGAGAATGAGAGCGAAGCAGGTGCTAGGACTGTCCCTCCCTTCCCATGCTGAGACCTATGCACAGCAGCGGTTGCTCTGACTCCCAACCCCTCCCCCACCACGAGCGTTCCTCCAGAGGCCAGCTTGTACCCACCATTAAGAGGACCTGAATGCAGGCTTACCCAGTCCAGTCCACCAGGTTCAGCCTCCTCCTTGAGACAGAGCATGGTACTAGGACCACTGAGCATTTCATGGCCCAGCCCATTGCCTTGGGACACTTGAGTATTTCTCCTGTTTAACAAATGTCAAGCATAAATTCTACTACTTCCACCACAGCTGGTTCTTACCTGCAAATACCACCTACTAGCCTGGAGGTAGACTACAACATCTGCTGACACAAATGCATGTCTCATGGGAATGATAACAAAACCTTTGTTATCACCATCACCCATGCCATCTCAGCTACTCAGGAGATCATGAGCCCTCTTACCCATCCAGTACATTGCTACTACAAACAGCATTTGAAGAAGCAACCACACTAAAACATTTATAGCCAAGGAACTCATACAGTGTCTTTGCCACTGAACACACCCAGAAGCAAAGCCAAATGGCTCCACTCAACATACATTACAGTCACACATTCAAGGAAAACAGAAAAAAAGTCCTGCCCTAATGAAAGCAAATTCAAAAATAAGAAGTGACTACTTCTCCAGATGTGAAGAAACCGTTGTAATAATATAGTAAATATGAAAAGGCAAAACATTGTGACACTCTAAAAGGAACACAATAATTCTCTAGCAATGAACCCTAAACAAAGGGAAATCCTCAAAATGCCAGATAAAGAATTCAAAATATTTGCTGGATGAGGTGGCTCACACCTATAATCTTAGTACTCTGGGAGGCTGAGGTGGGAGAATCACTTGAAGTCAGGAGTTTGAGACCAGCCTGAGCAAGAGCAAGACCCCATCTCTACTAAAAATAGAAAAATCAGCTGGGTGTGGTGGCACACATCTTTAGTTTCAGCTATTCAGGAGACTGAGGCAGGAAGATTACTTGAGCCCAGGAGTTTGAGGTTGCAGTGAGCTATGATGATTCCACTGGCCTCTAGCCAAGGTGACAAAGTGATACTGTCTCAAAAAAAAAAAAAAAAAAGAATTCAAAATATTAATTTTAAAGAAGCTCCATGAAATGCAAGAGAAATCTGAAAACTAATACAAAGAAATAAAAAATTAATTCAGGATATGAACAAGACATTTACCAAGGAGATGTGGATTATAATTAATAAAACAAAACTTCTGGAAATGAAATATTCATTGAAAGATTTACAAAATGCACTTAAAACTTCAATAATAGTCTAGACCAAGCAGAAGAAAGAATCTCAGAACTTGAAGACAGGTCTTTTGAATTGATCCATTCAGGCAAAATTTTTTTTAAAAAGGAAGAAAAAAGAATGAACAGTGCCTTCAAGAAGTATGGGCCTACATAAAGTGACCAAACTTACGAATCACCAGCATTCTCAAGAGAGAAAAAAAAGCAAAAGGTTTAGAAAACCTATTTAAGGAAATAATTGATGAAAACTTCTCTCATTTAGCAAGACATTTAGAAGTCCAGATACAAGAGGCCCAATGATCACTAGGGAAATACATTGCAAAGTGGACTTCAGCACTCCATATAGTCATCAGACTGTCTAAAGTTAATTGAGGAAAAAATCCTAAAATGAACAAGAGAAAAGCATCTAGTCATCTATAAAGGAAATTCCATCAGACTAACAGTGCACTTCTCAGCAGAAACCTTATAAGGCAGAAGATAATGGAATGCTATTTTCAAAGTACTGAAAGAAAAAATCTGTCAGCCAAAAATTTTATATCCAGCTAGAATAAGCTTCATAAATGAAGGAGAAATAAAGTCTTTCCCAGATAAGCAAACACTGAGGGAATTCATCAACACTAGATTAGCCCTACAAGGAAAGCTCAAAACAGTCCCAAACATGGAAAAGAAAGGTCAATATTCACCATCATTAAAACACATGAAAGTATGAAATTCACAGGTCATATAAAACAGTCACATGAAGGAAGAGGAGAAATGAATCAAATGACAACATGACAGAACTCCACCAAACCACAAAGACAAACAGATAAAAAGAAACAAAGAATTCCTGAAATAAGTAGATAAGAATTAACAATATGACAAGAACAAAATCTCACATATCAATCTTAACCTTGAACATAAATGGATTAAATATCTCACTTAAAAGATATAGATTGGTAGAATGGATTAAAAAAATGACCCAACTATACAATGCTTACAAGAAAATCAACCTGTCTATAGAGTGGAAAAAGATATTCCATGAAAAAGGAAACCAAAAGCAAGCAAGAGTAATAATACTTATATCAGATAAAACAGACTTGAAATAAAAAAAATAGTAAAAGTTAAAAAGACAAAGAAAGTCATTATATAATGATAAAAGGATCAGCAAGAGGAGATAACAATCCTACATATATTTGCAGCTAACATCGGAGCACCCAGATTCATAAAAAAATATTATTTGGCCTAAAGAAAGACAGAGAAGGAAATACAATAATATGGGGGACTTCAACACCCCACTGACAGCACTGTACAGATCATTGAGACAGAAAATCAACAAAGAAACATTGAAGTTAAATTCGACTTTAGACCAAAGGGACCTAATAGACATTCGTGAAGCATTCTACAAAACAACTACAGAATATGCATTCTTCTCTTCAGCACAGGGAACATTCTTCAAAATATACCATGTGTTAGGTAACAAAACAAGACTTAATAAATCTTAAAAACTCAAAATCATATCAAGTACAATCAAGTAAGCATCTTCTTAGACCACAGTGGAATAAAGCTAGAAATCAATGCCAAGAGGAACTTTGGAAACTATACCAAAACATGGAAAATTAAACAACACGCACCTAAATGATCTTTGGGTCAAAAATAAAATTAAAAATTTTAAAAATATTTTGAAATGAATGAAAATGAATACACAACATACCAGAACCTCTGAGATACAGGAAAAGCAGTGCAAAAAGCATTAAATGCCTACATGAAAAAAATAGAAAGGTCATAAATTAACAACTTAATGTTGCTCCTCAAGAAACTAGAAAAATAGAAACAAATGAAACCCAAAGCTAGTAGAATAGAATTAAATGAAACAGAGACCAAAATAATTACAAAGGATCAATGAAATGAAAAGTTGGTTCTTTGTAAAGGTAAACCAAATTGATAAACTACTAACTAAACTAACCAAGAAAAGAAGAGGTAAGATCCAAATAAACATGATCAGAAATGAAAAACATCTGATATCACTGAAATGCAAAAGATTATCAGAGACTATTATGAACAAACTATATGCTCACAAACTAGAAAACCTAGAGGAAATGGGTAAATTCCTGAAAACATAAACCTCCCAAGATTAAACCAGAAAGAAATAGAAATGCTAAACAAACCAATAACGAGTAGTAAGATTGAATCAGTAATTTGAAAATCTCCCAACAAAAAAAATTCCCAGGACCAGGTAAATTCACAGCCAAATTCTTCCAAATATACAAAGAAGAGCTGGTACCAACCTCCTGAAACTGTTCTGAAAAATTAAGGAGGAAGGAATTCTCCCAGATGCATTCTACAAAGCCAGTATCACACTGATACAAAATCCAGGAAAGAGTAAAACAACAACAAAACAGAAAACTATAGAGAAATAGCCCTGATGAAGATAGATGCAAAACTCCTCAACAAAATACTAGCAAACTCAATCCAACAGCACATCAAAAAGATAATACATCATGATCAAGTGGGTTTTAGTCCAGTGATGCAAAGATGATTCAATATATACAAATCAATGAATGTGTTTCATCACATAAACAGAATTAAGGGGAAAAATATGCCCATCTCAATAGATCAGAAAAAACATTTGATAAAATCCAGCATCTCTTCATGATAAAAATCCTCAACAAACAAGGCATAGAAGGAATATACCTCAAAATAATAAAGGCCATATATGATAAACCCACAGCCAGCATCATACTGAATGGGTAAAAGTTGAAAGCATTCCCTCCAATAACTGGAACAAGACAAGGATGCCCACTTTCACCACTGCAATTCAACATAGTACTAGAATCCTAGCCAAAGCAATCAAACAAGAGAAAGAAATAAAAGACACCCAAATTGGAAAAGAGAAAGTCAAATAATCTCTATACATTAATGATATAATCTTATATCTAGAAAACAATAGACTCCATCAAAAATGCTCTTAGATTTGATAAATGAGTTCAGTAAACTTTCAGGATACAAAACCAACATACCAAAATCTGTAAGCATTTCTTTACACCAATAACAGTCAAGCTGAGAACCAAATCAAGAAGGCAATCCCACTTACAATAACTACAACAAAAAAAAAAATCTAGGGAGTTAAAGATCTCTACAGGGAAAAACTACAAAACATTGATGAAAAAAAGTATAGATGACACAAACAAATAGAAAAATATCCCATATTCATGGATTAGAAGAAGCAATATTGTTAAAATGACCATAATTCCTAAAGCAATCTACAGATTCAATACAATCCCTATCAAAATACCAATGTCATTTTTCTCAGAATTATAGCAATCCTAAAATTCATATGGAACCAAAAAAAAAAAAAAAGACCCCAAATAGCCAAAGCAATCCTAAGCAAAAAGAACAAAGCTGGAGGCATTAAAATACGTGACCTCAAATTATACTACAAGGCTATAGTAACCAGAGCAGCTTGGTACTAATATAAAAATCAACACATAGATAAATGGAACAGAATAGAGAACCTATAAATAAAGCCACATATCTATACCCAACTGATCATTGACAAAGGCAACAAAAACATACACTGGGGAAGCAACATCCTTTTCAATATGTGGTACTAGGAAAAGTGGATTGCCATACGCAGAAGAATGAAATTGGATCCCTATCTTTCACGATATTAAAAAAAAATCAACTCAAGATGGATTAAAGACTTAAATGTAAGACTGGAAATTTTAAAAATACTGGAGAAAACCTGGGAAAAACTCTTCTGGATTTTAGTCTAGGCAAAAAAATTCATGACTAATTCCTCAAAAGCACAAGCAACAAAACCAAAATAGACCTATGGGACTTAATTTAACCTAAAAGCTTTTGCACAGCACAAGAAGTAAACAACAGAGTGAGCAGAGTCAATGGGAGAAAATATTTGCAAATAATGCCACTGACAGGAGGCTAATATCCAGAATTTATAAGGAAGTCAAACAATTCAACAAAAAGAACAATTACTCCATTAAAAAGTGGGCAAAAGACTTGAATAGACATTTTGCATAAGAATATATACAATGGCCAACAAGAATATGAAAAAATACTCAACATCACTAATCATCTGAGAAATGCAAATTAAAACCACAATGAAATATCATCTTAGACCAGTCAGAATGGCTGTTATTAAAAAGTAAAAAAAATAACATATATTGGTGAAAATGTAGAGAAACTTATCACTATTGGTGGGAATGTAAAATAGTACAAACTCTATGTAAAACAGTATGGAGATTTCTCAAAGAACTAAAAATAGAACTGTCATTTGATCCAGCAATCCCATCACTAGGTATCTACCCAAAGGAAAAGAAATCATTATATCAAAAAAGATAACTTCACTCATGTTTTTTACTGTACTACTCACAATAGCAAAGATATGGAATCAACCTAAGTGTTTATGAATGGATGATTGGATAAAGAAAATGTGGTATATATACACAATAGAATACTATTCAGCCATAAAGTAGAATAAAATCATGTCTTTTTCAGTGACATGGATGTAACTGGAGGCCACTGTCTTAACTGAAACAACTCTGAAACAAAAAATCAAATACTGCATGTTCTCACTCATAAGTGGGAGCTAAATAATATATACACATGGACATAGAATGTGGAATGATAGACATTGGAGACTTAGGAAAAATTACTTAATGGGTACAATGTATGGTATTCAGGTGATGAATATACTAAAGACACTGACTTCACCACTACACAATATATACATGTAACGAAATTATACTTGTACCCCTTAAATTTATACAAATTAAAAAAAAAAGAGAGTGCTTGCCCCTCAAGAAGCTTGTCTTATACAGCAGATAATTCATAAACCTTTGAAAAAGTTTAACAAGATTATGTATGACAAAATGTTAAAAAAAATAACACTAACAGACAGTAAATATAATTTGAACCAGAAAAGAAAACAATGATATGGGCTAACAAGAAAGGCTTTGTTAAGGACCTTTAAATATTTCATATCTCTTTTGCCATACAAATAGTAATTTTTTTCATTTGGGTCCATCTTTCAATTTCCTAACACTATTTATGGACCACTTGAACTAGTGTCTGTACATGATGACTAAATTGTTTTCCTTTCCTGACCTTCCCTGTGTCAGCATATGCTTTGAGTAGCATAAAGGTTCATCTATCTGAAGCACATTGTGCTACTCTGTGTCAGAGACTCAGGAGGGTTTACACCAGGAGGAGTTCGGATAAGTTCCAGGTGATTGCTTAGGAAGGATTTGCCAAAGTGATCCCAGAAGACTCCAGGGGGCAAATAATGACCAGCTTTTTAAATTAAATACAGATCTGGGAGTCACCAGAATTGTATTTAATTCCCAGCTCCTTCAAATATTAATCATATGATCTCAAGCAAATTACTTAATCTTTTGTTGTCTCAGTTTCCTCCTCTGTAAAATTGCAGTTTCATATATTCTTAGTTAATATTGTGTCAAGAACATTTCCTAATCATATACAATAGCAATGTCATAATTTGTGACTTTTATTTTCAGGTCATCGTTATAGCAAGTCTCAAAATAATTTCATTTTAACATATCAGTTTTATAAATTAAGTACTTCAGGATAATTCTTTTTTTATATAGAAAAGCAAAATTTCATTGAAAAATAATCTTTCAGTGAATCATACCTTTAAATTTTAGATTTATATAAAAGAAGTACTATAATTGAGCTTTTATCAATCCATTTAATCTTTTAAATTTGTATTCCCTTGCATAATGGCCTCAAAGGACTTTTTAGTTAATAAATAAGTAATGTAGTTTCAAAATACCAGTGGAATATTGAGGCATAATTTAATTACTGAAATTGGAAAGAGTCCATTCTTTCCTTTAAACTAAATTACAAAGTAGAATTAGCCTGTAAGTCATGAATTTTAATTTTTTTAAAATTTATATTCTTTCCCTTTTATTTAATTTTCTTCTTAAAAACACCTTCTACTTTAAAAATAAAATCAGTTCTGGATACAGAAAGGCTACATTAATGGAACTCCAATTAATGAGGACTGTCCATAACCTAAGATGGCATAGTCATTAAGAGTAGAGCTCCCAAAATTTTTACCTTGCATCTGACCACAGAAAGAGATGTAAAGTACAATTATAGTTGGAAGAATTCTCCAGCCCAAATGTGCTTGTTAAGTTTGTTTATCCAGTTACGCCACATGCCACACAGCTGTAAACTATTTAGAGGTTTGCTAGACACTCCTGTCTAGGAATTTTTTTTCTTTCTTTCTGATTTTCTGCCTCATATCACACTGGGGACAATTTAATGTGACTGCATTAAGTATTTTCTGAACTGCTGCTATTTCTAAATATTCTGATGTCTTTGGGGCATACTTTCCTCAAAAGCCAAATTTTCTTAAGACTTTGATTCAATTAATTTAGCACATTAACCAATATGAGTTGATACAAACAACCACAATTATTATTTTGTCCAACAAAAGACTAGGTACTGGGGCTAAAGCGGGAGTAAGGTACACAGGTGGCTGTTTTCATGGAGAATACATTCTGTGGGGGAGGGGAGACCTAAAAGCAATAAATAACCAAATAATTAAGAGAGAATATTCCAGAAGGAAATGATATGCAAATAAGGAATGTCTGGGTGACAACTTTCCTGGAAGGTCTTTTCAAGTCTATTTTCTAAGGAAGCTAGAAGAGCATGATTCACATCAAGAGGCAGCACATCTCTGGCATGCCCCCTTTCCCTTGCAGAGACTTTAGAGAGAGAAAGGATGGGGAATCCAAAAATATGGACAGAACAAAGAAAAAGAGCAGGCATAACTGAGGAATAAATAAAGTAGCCAGCAAGGAGGAATGGAGCACCAAAAGTGGCCGGAAGAACATGTGCCTACAGGAATGTGTGGGTGTCCTCAACAGCCATTGATGTTACAAAGGCTCTAGGCATGTAGAGCTGGAAATCATGTCCCCCTGCCCTCCTATTTTACAAAAAGAATGCAGGTAGACTTTTACAGATAGAATTTTAACACTTGAAATTCAGAACTTCAGATCTCATCTCTAGGACCAATCTGCTCTGAGCATACACTAGATTTCTCTTGGCTATAAAGTCTTTGCTTTCATCAAATGCCTGTGATCCTCTCTCATCGTCAGAAGGAATAGTGATGATAAACCCTGTGCCACGTAGGAGGTACCATATACAGGCTCAGCAAAAGGCAGAAGCAAGAGGTACATTTTTGCTAGTTTTCAGTTCAGCCCTTTGTAACAGAAGTTTTAGGAAAGGGCAGAAAGAAAAAAAAAAGCTAGCTATGAGCAATGGTAAATGCAATTCTCTGTCCTTGTTTCCCAGTTCTGGTGATGGTATTACTTCTCTGTTACTAGTTATGACCTGCTGCATAACAAATTACCCCTATATTTAGATGCTTAAAACAATAATAAGCAAGTATTATCTTGTAGTTTCTGTGAGTCAGGTATTTGAGAGTAGCTTAGCTGAGTGGCCGTGGCTCAGGCTGCCCTATGTGGTTGCAGTCAAGAAGTTGGATGACTCACACTGCTGTGGACGAGAGGACTCAGTTCCTCGCTGGCTGTTGGCAGGAGGCCTCGGTTCCTCACCACATGGACCTCTCCTGTTTCTCATGCCGTGGCAGCTGACTCTCCCCAGAACAGATGATCAAAGGCAGCAAAACAGAAGCCACAAGGACTCTTGCTTTAGCCTTGGGTAACACACTCTTTCATTTCCACAGTATCTTATTGGTTACATGTCAGCCCTATTCAGTGTGGGAGGGGACTATAAAAAGGCACGCATCCCAGGAGTGGAGGACCACTGGAGCCATCCTGAAGGCTGACTACCAGCATTTACACACCAACGTGAAATGTTTTTCCTTTTCCACCACCTACCACTTATACTATTATTTATTTAATGTGTTTCCTAATATGGGCTTTAAAAAAATTCATTTAAGCAATAATATCCATGAAATCATAGATTTTATGTGATCTTTATACTTATTTTAATATATTAATTTCCAAATAAAAATAAACTATTAAAACACATTTTCTCTTCTAATAGCAACTCCAGCATCACCTGTGTTATGTGTAGTACCATTTGTGAACCACCGCTAGCCTCAAGCTTGAGCTGGTCTTACTTGAGGGAGACCCTTATAAGCTCTGTGTAAGTCAGGAGGCATTTGTTTCATGTGACATCATCACTTACTAAATTCCCTGGAAGTCCGAGGTAATAGTACTTGAGAATAGACTACAACACGTAACAAAGCCATTTGCTGCAGTAGTTGTAGCTGTCACTTGCCAGCTATCGTTTGTATTACTTAAAATAGAAACAGTTTAAAGAATTAAACCATAAGGGTAAAGCAGATTTTTCTGAGGACATAAAACTAAACTCACCTTATTATGTATTGTTACACTGCTGTCCACTTTCATTACCAAAGGCCATAAAGCAATTTTAACTGTTCCCTGGAATGTCACCAGCAATAAGCATTTTTGCTGTACTGTTCTGTTGAGCTGGATATAACAGTTATATTTTAGAACTCTTGCAGGTGGGAAATCTAGAAATGCTTTCTGGTCTTTGTGAATTCATTAAAATATTTGATTTGGGTAACCTCAATGTTACTTTAACTGTGGTTGGGGAAATTATGTCATAATCACTGAATTTTATTAGCAACCAGCTCTTTTTAATCATAAAATTCAATGTTCTGAAACCTATTGCCTGTTCTTCCTGTGCTTCTGACTTTATCCCTTGCTCTCCATGGTACATCCATGAGCCCCCATTATGCTTTCTTGAGGGTGCTGTATTTACTGGTGTCCTTCACGGCCAAAGGTGACAATACAGACAATGTAGGAGTGTGGCTGGCTGGAGGAATCTCTATACTGAGTACCCAGAGCATCTTCTGTGCAGGGTCCAGGTTCTGTGATTTGACCATATAACTGTTAGATTTATGTTTTACTTCATTGGAGAAGACAATGATCTCTTTTACTTTAATTCTAAATTCACAACTGAATTAATATAACTGTTAGATTGTTAAGTAGGTTTTCTTCACCATTATGTTTTGAAAACTAGGGAAAGCATAGGGAGCTGCAAAGCAGTACATACGTCTGTCACATCAGTGCCATTGTTCTCCAGAGTACTTCCTCCTCCTTCACTCAGTGTCTTTACCAAGAAATTTAACTTCCAAGAATAAATGTTTTGTAACTTAAACCTATATACGCCCAAGTGTGCTTCATGAAGACTAGGGAAGAAAGATCAGTCTGGATTGTTTTGGAGACTTTTAATACCTGGTCTCTGTTATAACTATTTGTGACTTGGACATATTTGAAGGTAATTTATCCAGTTGTTATTTTCCTCTTCTTTTACATCCAGATAAGAAGTACAGTATACTTTCATTATCAAAAACTCATTACATCTAAATAAAATAAAAACAAATGTATTTTAAGCTATAAAGGACCATTTTGCAGATATGTGAGAAAAAGAGTCCAAGGAGAGCTGAAGTTATGATAAAAGTAGACCTGAAAGTCATGATCAGGAGTTGTTCTTTATAGCTCTCAAACACCACGTGTTTTCTATCATCCTTGTTTCCCTCTTTGCTCCTCCATTCTCAAACGGCTTCCTTGCTTGCCACCGGGCACCCATCCTTACACAACGTAACTATTTAGTGCCAGCCATCATCTAATGCATATCTCTGTGTGTCTCCTTTCAAATTAGAGAAAGAAAGGGAAAGAGACCTAAATGTTATTTATACTGTCTCCATAGAGATTCTAAGGAAGATATTAATGGTAGTTCCTTATTTACTGAATGGGATGAAGAATATGAAAATACAAGACAGATACAAGATATAAGGAAAGAGATTTTAAATTACTCAGAGAGAAGGAAAAGTTAAGAAAGAAATGAATGGTCTTGATAGCTGTTTAAACTTTTGGTGAGTTGTTGGGAAGGACTCAAATGTTTAATGAGGACTTTTGTTAAATTTTGTTGTGCATTGTGATATAATTTTCTGTTTTGTCTCCCTATCAAATCTTCTGTAATATCTCTTTTTCTGACCTTTGTATAGTCAAGATTGTTTCTGTGAACTGTAAGTGTTACGTCAAGGTGAGCACAGGTTAAGAGAGCACAGTGACTCCACTCAGCAGTGCAGTCATACCTGTGGGGCACAAAAAGCACCCAGACTCTTTAGCTTCATTACTAAGTTTCCTCCATGATTTAGCACATAGCTAGTTTTCCAACTTTATTTCCAAGAAGCCATCCTCCTATACCCAAAATTCAGCCAGGATGAACTGATTTCTGTAATCCCCTTGTTTTTTCATACTTCTGAGTCAAAAGACCCAACCCAAATGCCATTTTCTGAAGCTAAAATTAACCTCTATTTCTCAGCTTTTATATAGCACTTTGTTTGGTGCTCATACAATTCCTCTATCACACTGTGCCTTGCACCACTACAGTGAGTGATTGTATGCTTCATCTACCCTATCAGAATATAGGCAACATCTCATTCACCACTCAGATCCCACAGGGGCCAAGCTTAGTGCATGACACATATGAGCACTCAGTAAATGTTTCTTAAATTGAATATAAAGGCCAGTAACTCAGTTCACTATGTGGTTTGCATAAGGTGTGTTCTTAAATGCATTTGTTTAAGTGTACATTTTCATGATGAAGATATTTTGGCTTATTGCTGGTAAAATAATGAGCTTTCATTTACCTGCCACATAGTCGGTTCAGAAGATAAATTGGAGCATTAACATGCAAATACTTTAGGAAGTAAAAACATACCATATGAAGAACAGAGCTTGTTTATTGCTAGAGCCACTATGTGCAGTTGATCCCTATAACTCGGTATCTCTCTATACTGTGGGAATCATGATAGTGTAGGTTAATCTGAACCTTCCATGTCAATGCTAGTCCAGTTGTGAACTGCAGACCAGTGCAACCCAAGAACTGTTAATAATCTATAATGAGATAAGCAGAAACATTGGGAGTAAGCATTTAAAAACTCCTATAGCAATTTGACAGAATGACTATTGAATTCAATGATAAAAATGTGGCATATGTCTGTATATCCTTTTCTTATTAATTTTCATTTTGCCAGTAATAGATTTTTATCGCATTGTATAATAGAATTGATCTACAAGGGATTTCAAACAAAAACAAAATAACATCAAAAAAGCTGGTCCTTCAATCTAGGTATGTTAAGAAACACTGCTCTAAATATTTCTCTCCAGAATGAAAGATACATGCATTTATGTACATGGGAGTGCCAGGAAAAAGGAGGAACATAAATTTGTAGATATTGTGGGTTATAAAATGCTATTATCAACAAAAGTTAACAAAAAAGAACACTAGAGTGAATGGTACTAGAATAAAGCATCTGAAATATGACCATTCTGATTCATTGTGATCAAGGTCTTTTTACCAAGGTCTTGTGCGTCTTTTACCATCCTCTATACAGACTCCTCTCTCTAGTAAGTGAGCCTACATCTGGAACTTTAAGAGAAACTAAAATTTTCTCCCATTTTTAAGTGAATTTGAGGGATTTTATCTGCTTGAAGAAAACATCTATACACCCATTTAGTTAACATTAATGCCCCAGTCATCTGCAAATTTCTGTATGAAAAAGTCCTCTGAAAGCCAATAAATCAATGTCTTTAAAATACAATTGAGCTTTGGTAATCCTTTGCTTTTTAGCCAATGTAACATTGACTTGTAGGCAAGTTTTCTTAATGTGGGTCAGGATGACGTTTTGAGCAAGCTCTATGTGGTCTTCTTATTGTCAGAGCACTTTGTTTTTCTAGATTACCAAGATAATACATTTCACAGGGGTTTAGAATGTGTTCTAAAACTTTGAAAATGATAATTCAGCAGTATTTTAAAATCGAACATTCATGAATCATGTTATAAATTTTGACTTGAGGAATCTTGGATTCATTATTTAGGTCCCAAAATCAGAGGGCAGGGACTGGATTAGATGTCAAGGCTGTGTTGCACCCTCTGCGGTGCTATTGCTCAAAAAAGATTCTTTAATGGGTAGGAGGCAGAGTCCTGAACTCTGCATCAATTAGACAAAGCAGAAGGGGCTACTGACCATTTATAATATACTTTTAACTTTGTTATATTTCATTTCAGTTTTCCTTCCTTCTGCTGCCAGGCAAAACTGGCCCCACGCTGCTCAGGTCCCATGTGAACTGAAATTGGGAACCTCAACAAGCCCTGTGATATGGTCCTCTGGGGTCCACGCTCCATCTCTACTTTTCAGATCTGATTATCTTGACTCATTTTGCAAAGTAGCCAATATTTCTTCCAGTCTTTTTTAAAATAGGAAGTTGGAATGTTTTATAAATCTGATGGTGCTCCAATAAAGAGAAAATCAGTTACCTGCTAACCAAGCTGCTTCCTATAATACATTAATATCCAAATCTGTTCTAAATGATATGACTTTAACATACTTCTTATATAAATGTTTGGGTCGGGGGTAAAGAAATTCTAAATGATGCCCACTAGAAGTTCTGAAAACTTGGTTAACTTTCTTCAGCCATGAGTTTAGCTGTAGCTGTTCCAGAAGACTCTCTCCACCTACACAGTCTCAGCTCCCCAACCCATCAGGCCATCCCTCAAGAGCCCTGCTGTTCTCCTGCCTCTATCTTCCCTCTTGATGATGGATCCATCACTTTTGATCCGAGGTTTTTCTTTCCACCTGCTGCCGTAGATATGTTTGTCTTCCTCCCTCTTCTTGTCGAGAATTCAGCCTCTCTAAACACATAGTAGCTAGCTCCATCTTCACTATCACTCGGTTATCCGTTTGCTTTTAAACTCACCTCCACTCCCAAACCCACTTCCGACTCCAAGTGCCTAGGAGGCAAATCCAGACACCATGAAATAAGATCAGCCATCTTCATCCTGAAACTGAGAGGGAGAGTTTGATGATTTCAACGGTGATCCACCTTTCTCTGGCTCCTTCCCATAGTTCTCTCTTGCCCCTGGTTAAATTCTGAGTCCTGTTTTGCTGAATATTCTTGTATTAATGACACTATTTTACCTATCCCTGCCCGTTTACTAGAACTTAAATAACCCAGGTAATTCATGCTCCAGTGGAAACAGGAAGAGTGTCAGGCGAGCCTGACATGTCTTACTGCTTGTTGACAAAGTGCTTGACTGTGTACGTCTATCGTCTATGCTGACTTACTCTTGACTTTTAAAAAAATCTACCAATTCAGAAACCTAAAATACCATTTTCCATTGTGCTTGCCACTTTCTACCCTTTGAGTCTGTTGCCTGTACCCTGCCCTGAGCGACACTGTGCCTGTTGGCATCTGGTGCCTGTGTGACTACTTCACTTGGCACCAGAAGCAGATGCTTTCTAAGACAAAGCAGCTGCGAATGCTCATCAGCCAAGATTTTTCACTTGAATCAGTTTAAACTTGAGGGCACAAAGATGTGGCAGACGTAACTAGACATATTTTCTAGACATATCTTTCAAATTTACCATCACAGCCTTTTGCTTGGAGCAGCATATTTGGTCTGTGCCTTAGATATTAGGAAGAATACCAAGAGCCTCCTGTCTGATAATAACCTTCTCCACATTAACCCTTCAAATCTCAATGAATTTATTGAGAACAAATAGAACTGACTTCCCCAGGGTCTGATTTCTCCCTCCGTGGGTGACACTATAACAAATTTCATCTTTTTGAAGTAAGCAATCTGTCAGTTTCAACACATTTCCCCTTTTCTCTCATATTTACGTCTGGAGCCAAAACTGATTCTTTTCTCTTACTGAATTCTTTTGAGTAGCTCCCCTTCTGCTGGCTTTCACCAGACTATTTAAGACTGTTTGGCTTTGCAGTTCCCTCCCTTTTCTGTCTGCCTGTGTGCTCCTAGGGAACACAATCCTATTTGATCCCTTAGGTTATTACACTGCCACGTGTGAGCCTCGTTTCTGATCGATTACCATCTCAGAGATGCTAGTCCTCCACACCTGTACAGATCACTGCTGTCAAAGAAAATAGAACCTGGATCCTGTCCACTGTCCTAATCCTGGCAGAGTTACATGGGGAAACCACTTCGGTGTGATCCCCCAAATTCTGATATCCATGTTTACATCATGCATTCATAGAGTGGTCCGTGTTCTAAGTGCTCCATACGTAAGCACTCATCGAATCCTCAACAATACTAGAAGGTTTGGAACATCATTAACCCCATTCACAGGTAAGAAATTGAGGCACAGAGGCCCAAGTGCACTGCTGGTCATGAAATTTGTCAGCAAGGAACCAGGTTTGACACAGGAAGTTGGGCTCCAGAGCTCACGCTATTAACCACCATGCTCCAAATAATGTTTCGACATCTAATATTTCTGCTTTCCTTTCCTTTGTGATCCCATGAGCTTTTTCTGCATTCCTAGGACTCTCTTCAACTGCGCCCTGACAAATCAGGAGAAAATAAAGATGCCTTTTTGAACTCTTGAAATCTCATGACTTCCTTTCTACTCACCATGTTTTCATTTTTTCGTGCAAGTTGAACTCAGTTCCTTTATCTTGGTGGCCTTGCCTGTGACTCACTTTACCAAACATAAATTAACATTTGTAATCCTCCTACTGACATTTCCTGTCAGGAGGTGCAGCTTCAGAGAGAGTATGGCTCCTCCAAGGATGCTCACAGCCTTCCTCTGAGCTCCCAACCCTTGAGATTGTAGAATAAAAGTCCTCATTTCCCTCTTTGAGTCACTTTGTGACCATTATGCAGTTTAAGTCATTTTAAAGCACAGAGGGCTCTTTGTAATCAGTTACCTTCTTAATCAGGACTGAAAACCAAGTACATAATGAGACAGATTCTTAATCAGAAGAGTGGGTAAGGTGGCAAAGGAAGGAGCACAGGAAATAGCATGAATTTAAATATTTTAAATGACTGAATAAAATGTTTAATTTTTTAAAAGTGAATATTTGGACTTAATAATTCAGTAGTAATATGTTGTACAAATGTGTAGTGACACGAGCTTAAAACTCTCTTCTTAGCCTGATGTCAAGCTACATAACTCTTCCCCACGGAAGGGGAGAACCTCTCTTTCCTACTTTCCTTTGTTTCTATAATGGCTAGCGTGGTCTCAGTTGGTCATTGAGTAGATAGCTCTGATTATTATTTTTCTTTACCTCCCTTCCAATCCATCAACTTTTAAAAAAAACTTCTTTCTCTGGTTTACAAAGCCCAACAAGACCTGGCCCCTTACTTGTACTCTGATTTCACCTCTTCCCTCACACCCACACTGGCCTGCTTTCTGTTCCATGACTATTCCATAGTCTTATGTCATTTTTAGGCCCTCCTCACTAGTTCTTCCTCTCTTTAGAATGCTCTCTCACCTCATCTTCTCATGGCTCATTCTCTCTTGTCAGTAGAAGCCTTCCTGGACAGTCCAATCTGTAGGAACTGTCCAGTGACTCTATCACATCATCATATTTTAATTTTATGCATTCTACTTATGATAGTTATAAGACCTTACATTGGCAATCATTACCAAAGTTTTAGCTGAATTCATAAAACAGGAGGTGAAAAATATTCCAGCATTCTAAAGTGAGGTGTTGGACTACCTGTGCAGGACTTTAACAGGAGGTAGACAGCCTGGTTTTGCAAGTTTTGGCTAACCACCAACCTACAGTCTATAAATAGAAGGAGAGGGTCAAGAGAGGTGTTGGAGATTAGAAATTATTTTTTCAGAGGGAATTAATGGTGTGCTATGAGCTCCTCCTCCAAGATATGTGCACTAAAGAAGAACAAATGAAGGAGGATGCATTACACTCTTTCCTGTCTGCTAGAGAGACTTTGGTAAGGCCATTCAATGACCTTGACCTACATCCTCTGGAATCATAGGACACAGACTGACCCTTAGAAATGCGTAAGGGCAAGCAAGAGACAAGCTGCTCTGACAGAGTAGCAGGAAAAGGAGCCTGAATTGCAAATGATCTAGATTCCCAGAATTTATTACAGTAAAAAATACATGAGTTTTGCCTCTTGACCAGTTGATGGTCACAGGGGAAAGTGTCAGCCTAGAGTCCTTTGAAATGCCACCAAGAGGAAAAAGTGATCCATGGAGGAGTCAGGCTTCTAGACATCTAACAACTGAAAGAGAAAATTTATGTGGCCACTTAGTGGAATACAGATCACTCACATCCCGAACAGAGCAACAGAATTCATATATTCATTCAGTGTAATGGCTACATCGCTGATTTAATTTTTCACTAGTTTGTTCATTTTCTTTTATATTGCTTGTCTCCTATGACTAGAAAATAAATTTGACGAGAATAAAAATCTTTTTTTAAATTTTTATGGTTAGCCAGAGCAGTACTTGGCATACAGTTGGTATATTTGTTGAATGAATAATTAATAAATATTGATGGATTAATAATCAATATTTATTAACAAATTAATAATTCATTTTAATGGTTTAATTTATTAAAACTAGGAAGGCATAACTTCCACTTTCTTCTCCCAGTGATATGCCCCTAGTTCTCAGCACTGTGTAAGTATCCACTAATCTAACATAGCTTTAACTGTTAAAGAGTAGAAGGCAAGAGCTCATAAAAAATATTTGAATTAACAGTCTAACAAGCAATCACTTTAACACTCTCCCAATTAATTTTTTTTAATTTTTTAATTTTTTTAATGGAGCTCCTCATGACAGATCTTGTGTTACTAATATAACCATTGTCTTAGGATATTGTAAGTTTCAGCCTACTTACACAAGCCAAATAATTTTATTTTAATAGTCAATGACATTCTTCCTTTTGTTTTTAAATATAGTTTGATATATAAAAAATGTAACACATGTAAGTTGACACATAATGACATTGATAAATAGCATTTTATCACATTATAAATAATTGTAGAAAATTATCCAAAATGTGACATTTTAGAGATAAAATAAAATGTTAAATATTAAACCCTAAAATAAATTTCAATTCTAATAAACATAATATAAATATATCCTTAATACACACATGCACAGAATTATCTTCAGCTGTGCACACACACCTATACATAAAACTTTAAATTGTTTATATATATGTATATATGCACTATATATAATATATGAAGCTACCATGTATATATGGTATACCATGTATACATGGTAGCTTCATATATTATATGTATATTTGACTTATATGTATATTTGTATATATGTATATTTGTATATTTGACTTATGCGAAGTACACACTGCTTTCCCAAAATGAAGATGAAGAATTCATAGAATTTTAAATTAACTTAAATTATAGCACCAATTTAAGATAGCAAGAAGAAAAATCTCAATAAAAGATCTACAAGACAAATAGAAAATAATTAACAAAATGACAATAGGTCCTTCCCTAACAATAATTACTTCAAATGTAAATGGATTAAACTCCCTAATCAAAAGATACAGACTGGCTGAATGGGAAAAAAAACAAAACAAAACAAGATTCAACTATAGGCTGTCTAAAAGAGACTCACTTTAGATTTAGGGCAACACGCATAGGCTGAAAGTGAAGGGATGGAAAAAGATATTCCATGCAAATTGTAACCAGAATAGAGCAGGGGTGGCTACATCAGATAAAATGAACTCAAAAATTTTCACAAGAGACAAGGACATTATATAATGATAAAAGAGTCAATTCACCAGGAAAATACAAAATTGTAAATATATATATGCATTCAACAATAGAGCACCGAAATTTATAAAGCAAAAATTAACAGAACTGAAGGGAGAAATAGATAGCAACATAATAATAGTAGGAAACTTCAATACCTCACTTTCAATAGTGGATATAACATTCAGACATAAAGTCAATAAGAAAACAGTGGACTTGAACATTATAGACCAAACGAACCTAACAGATATGTATACAGAACATTCCACCAAACAGCAACAGAATACACATTCTTCTCAAGTGCACAAGAAATACTCTCCAAGAAAGAGCACGTTATGTCACTAAACAAATCTTAACAAATTCAAGAGGATTACAATTACATCAAGTACAGATACTCCTTGACTTATGATGAAGTCGTATCCCCATAAACCCATTGTAAGTTAAAAATATCATATTGAAAGTGCATTTAATATGCCTAGCCTACCTCAGACATACTAAGAACATTTATGTTAGCCTACAGTTGGGCAAACTCATCTTGTACAAAGCCTATTTTACAACAAAGTGTTAAATATTTCATGTAATTTATTGAATGCTACACTAAAAGTGAAAAACAGAATGGTTATTTGAGTACTCAAAGTATGGTTTCTACTGAATGTATACTGCTTTGTATCATCATAAAGTCAAAAAATCATAAGTCAAACCATTGTAAGTCAAGACCATCTGTGTTTTTCCCTACTACCCAAAATTATCTGCAGATTCAATGAAATTCCCATCAAAATCCCAATGGCATTTTTTATAGAAATAAGAAAACAAATCCTAAAATTCATATGGAACTACAAAAGATCCTGAATAGCTGAAACAATCTTTGGAAAGAACAACAAAGCTGGAGGCATTGCACTTCCTGATTTCAAAATATATTACAAAGGAATTACATGATGTTTTCAGTGAACAGTCACAACATTTGAACTCAGTGCAATAGCAACAGGAGGTGGCTACAAAATTATCACAGTAGTGTAATATGTACTACAGTTAATTTTATGTAGTCATGACTTAATACTGCATCTTTACATTTGTTTATATTTCTCTTGACAAGAGAATGGTGAATGGTGCCATGTACCATCTGTAAGAGCCTGTGTGAATAAGTTCTGATAAATTTTAACTGCTCATAATATATTTATATATATTTTATGGTAGTAAATAATAAAATAGACTAGTATCTACATACACTTTTATGCATTTATGGTATACTTAACTTTTTCTTAATTTTTTTGATATTTCTAGACTATGCAGTTTATCTGTGAGTTTTTTCAAATTGTTGCAAATCTCCAAAAAAAAATTTTTCAATGTATTTCTTGAACAAAATCTGCCTATTAGTGGACCCACACAATTCCAACCCATATTGTTTGAGGGCCAACTATATTAAATATAGTGTCTATAGTTAACAATACGATAGTATGCATGTAAAAAATTTAAAAGGGTAAATCTCATGTTAGTTGTTCATACCACACACAAAAAATATAGATTCCTGGGCTCCTCTCTTGGAGTTCGGATTGACAACTTCTAGAGTGAAACCTAGAAATCCATGTATTTCACATATGGCCCAGGTTTGTCTTTTCAATAGACAGTTGTGGGGTACAAAAATATAGTTAGATAGAATGAACAATATTTGATAGCACAACAAAGTGACTATAATCAACAATAAGTTAGGGTTTACTTTAAAATAACTAAAAGAGTGAAATTGTAATATTCCTAACACTAAGAACTGTTAAATGCCTGATTACCCTGATTTGATTAATTTACATTGTATGTCTGTATCAAAACATCGTATGTACCCTGTAAATACATACAACTATTATGTACCCATAATAATTAAAAATAAAAGAGAAAAAAAATAGGCAATTGCGAGAAGGCTTTGCTAGAGAATACCAAGACAAGGTGGATCTGGAAAACTTCCTGAGGAAGTGGTGTTTGACATGAGAAGATATGGGAGAAGACTCTAAGCAGAGGGAGTAGCAAGGACAAAGCTCTGAGCAAAGTATGAAGTTTCCAAGTATTAGGAGTAGAGGCAAGCCAGGATAACCACAGGTGGAGTTGGCAGAAGCTTGTCTAAGGGAGATTAGAGAGTAGGAGCAATACTAAGGAGTTTGTAAATTTTCTAAACTCAGGAGGCAGCCATTGAATGGATGGTTTTAAGGAGGCAATGATGATCTATTAAATATGTCAGAAAGATCACTTGCCTATCAAAATAAGGTTTGAGAATGTGTTTCAAAATTGCTTGGGATGACTTCTTTGAAATGCAGTTTCCTGGTCCACATCCCAGATCTTCTGAACTAAGGCCCAGAAATCTGCACTTCTTATAAGCACCCCACGGGATTCCTTCTTGCTCTGCAGTCTGGATAACATAGCCTCGGGCTAGTGACCCCAGGAGAGTCCAGACTCTATTTCATTTACCACTTTACTTAGTGACTAGAGTTGAAGTATTGTCTTTAATAAACATTTTTAATGGATATATAGATGAATAACCAAATCTGTAGTTTTTAAAATAATGACCCTATTTAAAAATGGGCAAAAGACTTGAATAGACATTTCTCAAAAGAAGACATACGAGTGGCTGATAGCTACATGAAAAAATGCTCAATATCACTAATCCTTATGGAAATTTAAATTAAAACTACAATAAGCTATCATCTTACCTCAGTTAGAATGGCTATTTCCAAAAAGATAAAAAATAACAGATGCTGGTGAGTATGCAGAGAAAAGGGAACCCTTGTACACTGTTGGTGGGAATGTAAATTTGTTTAGCTATTATGGAAAACTATGTGAAGATTCCTCATAAAACTAAAAATAAAATTACCATACAATTCAGCAATCCCACTTCTGGCTATACAGCCTAAGGACCTGAAATCAGTATGTTAAAGAGATATCTGCACTCCTATGTTCATTGTAGCATTATTCAAAATAGCCAACATATGGAATCAACCTAACTGTCCATCAACAGAAGAATGGATAAAGAAAATGTGGTATATATGTATACATAATGGAATACTACTCAGCCTTATAAAAGGAGAAAATTATGTCATTTGCAAAAAAAAAGATGAACCCAGAGGACATTATACTAAGTGAAATAAGCCAGGCACAGAGAGAAAAATACCATATGTCTTATTTATATGTGGCATCTAAAAGAACCAAACTCAGAACTAATGGTAGAATTGTGGTTACCAGAGGTTGAAGGGTTGGGGGAATAGGGAGATGTTGGTCAAGGAATACAAAGTTTCAGTTAGACGGGAGGAACAAATGTTAAGTGTTTAAGGTAATACGTATGTTAATTAGCTTGATTCAATCACTCCACACTATGCATATATCTAATATCATAGCATCACTATGTGCCCCATAATTATGTATGATTATAATATGTCAATAAATAAAATTTTAAAATAAAAAATAAAATCAATGTGATTTGTTTAATTAGGCAAATATTTTATAAACTTATTACCATAAAGAATAAAATCATTAAAATGAACCCACATGAGTAATCCTTACATATTTCAAATATTCCTCAAATAAACTATAATTCAAATTAGAGTTTTAATCAATTTTACTAATATGTGAATATTATATTTCAGCTCTTCTAATGGTACCTACATAAAATCAGAAAATCTGTCATTACAGAAGAATCTTGAAAAGTACACAGATGATCGTTACAGATCATAAAAGTTAAAAAGGCAAATAGTCATGATTGGATTGTTTAGATGCTTATCAAAAGTGATCACATCTATAGCATCTATCATCTGTAATGGTTGAGAGGAAAAATACATATGAATTAAGGCAAAACACCATAGTTGGAATATCAGCATTTTTTCCCTAATTCTTCTAAAAGTCAGCTTATATACATAAAGACAGGAGAGCTTTTATACTGTAGTATTTATTTTTAATTACAAGTACTCTTTTTTCCCAGGATCAAAAGAAATGCTATGGAATGCAATAACAATCTGTAAAACTTTGAAGAAAATACAAATAATCACATAAATATTAAAATATATTCTAAGTCATAAAAAGGCCAACATACAAATATTTTCCTTTATATAAAGTTAATAGGGGAGTGATTTACGAGAATCAGTGTAAATTATAAATAAAAACATTGAGACTTTAGAAAATTCTTGGGAACAGCATAAACTGGTTTCTAAAAAATATTTCTAATACGAATATATATCATCTCCACGAGTAATATATTGAACATTAAATGTAACTAGATCAGTTACAAATCCAATCCATATTGGGCAAAACCCATGTCTTACTCACTTGTTTTCAGTGATTCACATATAGTGGCCCTTCAGTAAATGTTGCATGAATGGCTGAATGGTTGTCTCAGTTGATTTATATCACGAAGTTAAGGAGACCAAGTTCATGTTCATTTGACTGAACATATTTGTGTCCTTGGCACCAAAACATAGTGTATCTTTATTTCTAGCCAGAAACCCACTGTATACTGTATCCTTATATCCATCATCCAAGTTACTCATTAGCCACAAAAGAAACTGAGCCAGGGAATGCTTCCAATTTAATATAATCCACACAACTTTTTGACAAACGTCCATAGTGCTACTTTCATATACTAAGACCAGGGTAAGTATATAAGTATATATAATCTAGATTTAGATAGGTAGATACACATGTATATATATGCATATAGACTTTCTATGTATTATATATTATATTTATAAGATATAAATATGTATGTCTATAAATTGACAAGATGTTGCGAATCAATGCTGTCCTTATTTGTATGATAAATTATTATGATTGCAAGTGGGAAAAAATCAGGGCCCATTATCATAGGCCTGATGCACATTATTGGATTTTGAGTGTGTGTTCCAAAGAGATCCCAGTGAAGAGCTAAATATATTTAAAGCTAATAAAAATAAAAGGGTTTTAAAAAATTTATGTTGAAGCTCTTTACACAACCACTTTTATTTCACTTTCTGTCAAAGCTTATGTGCTTCCAGGGGAGTACAGTAATTTGTGCATTTTCTATTTTTAAATCATTCATTGTTCTAGTTAAATATTATGAGTGTATGCCAGTTCCTAAAAGAGCCATGCAGAGATAGTAGGTATAATTGTGTTGTACTCAAAATAAATTCTTGGTTAAAGCAAATATTTAACAACTGCCAAATACTGGATTACATGTAGAAAATGAATCCTGTATAGCTTTGGTATATTAAAACTTCAATCCAAACCTTCCTTCTGTGCTTTATAATCAGAAAACCAAATGAGAAAATTGTCTGGGCAGACTGGCTAGTGTAAGAAACCCACCCTTTTTCTGTTTTTGAAAATATATTTTTCAAGTTAATATGTTTAAGTAAAGAATTTAGATGACTCAAAAAACTGGAATTGAATTGTAGACTAAAGAATACTCTCTCATACTTAAGTACTATTATATATATTTGTGATATACTGTAATTTGATAACTGGATTAAGAGGCTTTAATTATAAATAATATGCACCGAAAAAGAATTGGGCTGAGGGTATGCAAACAAGACATCACTTGAAGAATGGCAATATCCACATGGGTCACTTATCAAGCCTCATGTCCAATGGCCCTTACATTTTCCCCATGTCAGCCACTCACTCTCATGGCTTCATCCTGGACCTTGTGAGTATTCAGAAGAGCTATACTGAACTACAAAATTCAGGCATTGGCATTCAACTCCCTGATCACCAGTCCTCAGTCTATCAGCCCCACTATATCTGTCTTCTCTTTCAGAGACATTTAGTCCCTTGAATTTAGTCTTCTCTCTCTACCACTATCTTCCCTGTGCAAATTAAGTCCCATGTTCCATCATTCTGAATGCTTTCTAACTCCTTGACACTCTTCTTCTATTGTCCTTTAGTCTAAGTGCTTGGAAAAACCCAGCCTTGGTTCAATCTAATACTTGACCTTTTCTGAAATAATATGTGTACTACTGCTGTGCCTCTGGAGAAATTTCATACAAACTTACAGATTGGTGCTGGCCTAAATGCATGATTTTCAAACTCAACCAGGTTCTCAGAGTTCTGAAATACCTATTTTTTTCCAAAATATTTTGAAACTTCCTTTTTATTCTTAAATCTCCAACCCCATCACTCATTCTCATTTTTATCAGGTACCTTGCTTTTAGCTTCCCAAGAAAAAGAGAAACTATCAAAGTGGAGAAGCCTCCTTCTCCTATTTGCATTACTGATTTCCCTGCATGCCAATCATACTTTCCTCCTTTGACTATGGAATAAGGCTCTTCTGTCTAAGACTAACCTTTCTCTTAAGGGGATCCCACTCTCTCTTGCCTTCTTGGGAGACCACATGCACATTGCTAGCCTCTTTTTCTACTGTGTCCTCAATCTCTCTGTCTTTACTGAGTTATTCTTAGAAATAATAAAATGATGAAGTATTCCCAACATAAAAAGAAAAATAATATATAATACATCTCTAGGCGTTTCCTTGTCTATGCTATCCCTTCTCGCTACACCCTTTACTAGCTAAATTTTGGAAAGAATAGTCTACTTGCCATTTCTTTTTCCTAACGTCCCACTTACTCTTTGATCCATCTGTAATCTGGCTTCTGTTCACCTCCATCACACCGCTGAGAGGACTCCCACCAAAGTCACAAATGACTATTGTGTCAGTGAAGCTTCTAGCAGGAAAGAAATGGGACACTCAAGTTGAAATAATTTGAGGAAAATTTAATAAAGAGATTATCAAAGGCCATAGGTAAACTACAGGGAACTCTCCAGGAATAATGCAGTACTCAAGAGCTAATAACCACAGCAAGCTATTTCCAACCCTTGCACAAAAGGTGTAAGCAAGCAGGAATTGTGACTCTGAGTGCAATAGTACACAGCCTGAGACATATCCACCGAGAAGCTCCTTCCTCCTTCACTCTCTCTCATCTTCTGCTTGTGCTCACCATTGGTTTAACCCAAATAGAGGACAGAATGCAACAGAGCTCATTGAGGCCATCCATACTGGTCATGGAGCCAGATGAAGAAGGATGGGGACAAACAGAAGATAACCAACACAGTCCTATTGCTAGACCTACTGTGCACCTCTGGGTCTTTATATTACTTAGGCTCTGGTAGTGCTTAACAATGCTGGCCACTTCTTGAAACTCTTCTTTTTGTGACCCTTCCATGATCCTGTGACCTACCTATCTTTTTTTTTTTTTTGAAACAGAGTCTCACTCTGTTGCTCAGGCTAGAGTGCCATGGCCATGGCATCAGCCTACCTCACAGCAACCTCCAACTCCTGGGTTCAAGCGATCCTTCCACCTTGGCCTGCCAGAGTGTTATGATTATAGGCGTGAGCCACCATGCCCAGCCTCAATCTACCTATCTTTTACCTCATGCTCCTGCTCTTTAGGGCTGCTTTTCCTCTCACTGGTCCTCACTGGGTCTCACCTATTCCTATTGCTTCAGTGACCATTGACAGCTTCCTGATTCCCAAGACTATGTTTTGAACCCAGATGTTTCTCCTGAGCTTCAGGCCCATTTCCTCATCTAAGTGCATCTTCATGTGAAAGTCTCATCACATCTCAAGATCAACATGTAAAAAATTGAACCCTCAGATCTAACCTTAAATCCTTTTATTCATATTCCCTATTTTAGCAAATAATATCATCATTCTTGCAACTGCCCAAAATAGAAACTCAGGATTCATCTTTAACTTACCACATTTACAATTAATTAGAATTCTTATCATTTTTATCTCAAGTGTTCCTCAATCTCCTTGATTTATATTCATCTTCACTGCCCCAGCATAATCTAGACCACCATATAAGCCCATATCTGGGTTTCAGAATCAGTCTCCCATCTGGTTTCTGCTGCTCTTCTTGGCCCATTCTACATCCAGCAACCAGCATATACTTTCCAGGACAAATTTGCTCACTTTATTTTCCTTCTTTAAAATTTTCTTAGAATAAAGTCCAGATTTCTTATCCTGACTTCGAAGATTTATCCTCTCCTTTCATACGTGCCAGTAAACTACATTCCAACAGAGCAAAATTTCTTTCAGTTCCATAAAGTAGCCATGCTCAGTCTATGCTCTGGACCTTCCGACATTCTTTTTCTTCTACTTGGTACACTGCTTGACCACTCTTCACCTGGAAAATTCCTGCTTTGCCTTCAGGGCTCAGTATAAGTGTCACTTCTTTTGAGAAGCCTCTGATAACCCAAGCCTGGGTATCACGTGCCTCTCTTATCCTACTGAATTTTGTACTTTCCAACATGAAATTTGCTGACTTGTCTGTGCACTCCTCTAGGCTCCAACTGACGTTGCTCATGGACTGTATTTTTGACTTTCACCACTGTATCCCCAGCATCTAGCAGAGTTGCAAGCATTTTTAAAGAATGAAGGAAATTACCTTTGAGAATATGAAGACACTTTACAGAGCAGGAGTAGCATATATGACGGGTGAGGTTCAGAGAGGCTGCCTCATACATGAATGGTATCATAATTCCATCTGAAGTTTTATGTTTGTTCTACGGGCAGTGGTAAGCCACAAAATCTTCCAAAACAACAGAGTAATAAGCAGTAGTTGTGTTTTAGAGAGAACAATTTGCTGCCATGTGTGGGATGAACGAAAAGAGACAAGAACTTGGAGGTTGGGAAAATAATTGTGCAGACTGAATAAATTCAGATGACAAGTGAAATTTTGTAAGACTGTTAAAGCAGATACAGCTATGGAAACTGTCCAGAAAATAGAAAGAGCAGAACTTGGTTATTAAAAGCATAGTAGAAGGAGAAGTAAAAAATGACTATGATTTTGATCCTTAGTGATTAAGAAAACCAGTGCTATCATTTACCAGAATAAGGAACTTGGAAAGGGGAATTCATTTAAAGAGAAATTATAAAGAGAATTAGAGGCTACAATAAGGTCATAATTTCTAAGTAGAAATATTCTACTAAGAGGTGTGATAAAGGGTGGGACTGAAATGTCTCCATGGTTTCTTAAGGGGGAACACCGTTTTCTGACCCCAAAATACGTGTTCTGGCACCAGGAGAAGCACTCTAGGACCTGAGTTCTCTTTGTGAGCTGCTGGTTAATTCTGAGTCCTAGAAAAGACTATTAATGGTGGTGGACAGATTATAGAGAGGTATAAACTGCATCATGTAGCTATATTCTCTCTCAAAGGAGAGGCATAGTTGAAGAGCAGGCAAAAATAATTCCAAATTTTTGCCTTTTCTATTGTAAATCACTACCTAGCTGAAACACAGGTTTCCAATTACAGGAATTACCAATCACAGCAATAGTACATTGCCTTTAATTGATGTTTATTAACTGAGAGAATGCTTAAAACATGCAGAGAAATGCTCTTTAATATTTAAATGTTGAGAGTCTGTGTATAGGTACATGATATATACAACACAGCATTTTGGTAAATCACCTCCATGGGCTCTCTGTACATGATAAGAATTCAGTCGTCACCTGATAAAAGAATGCACTTAAGGATATATGAGGCATTTTAAAAAATATAGCAAAATGTATTTATAAATCAGAAAACAACTTTCTTATGTCCCCCTCACAACCATTCAAAGCTGTTTTGTGGGGCTAGCTCTTTCCCTCCCCCTTAAAAGGTCCATGACTTTTTAATTCTCTGGGTTTTCCAGATGTTTAAAGGGATTCTTTCTTTTGTGGGTATTTTTTGGGGCTCTTCTGAGATCCCCCGTTGCTAGCAATGTCTCTCGCCTACTTACACTTTTCTACTTCTCTAGCTGGTTCCCCATCATTTCTCCCCCTCGGCCCCTGGCTAGCTAGAAAATCACCTCCAAATTTTCTGCTGAGGCCTCCTTGGTCCTCCAGCAGCCTTCGTGGACAGAACCCAAGAAAACCCCAGATGGCTCTAGTATGTGGTCCCCACCTGGGCCTCTGCAGGCCATGCAATTACTTCCAAGAGCAGCACTCTCCTTTGTCACCATGGGTTGCTTCAGTCCACTCCTGTCCTCATGGGACTCTCAGGCATGAGCACAGTCCACCAGGCACCAAAGTTCTAGCATACTTATGAAACTTCTACACAGTCTCCACAAAGCCCCTCATGCTTGACTTGAGGTAACAAGGGTATACCTCTGAACCCTCTCTTCATCAGAAAGAATCACAATCCAATGACGCCTCTCTAAAGAATCTTTCTCTAAACTCTTTCTCCTCTTTTGAGCTTTCCAAACTTCTTTATATACTAGAATTGGGTAGTTAGCTAAGGGTAACAAAATCTCCCTCTTGTACCAGGCCAGTTGAAGTTGGTTAGCACCTCACTTTGAAGGTGGGAGTATACTTACCTCCTCTAGTTTGGGCCTCAGCTGAAACCCAAAAAAGAAGAGCCCTATTTATTCATAACATCCTGCTATCATAGAGATAGGCACTTACAAAATCATAGGATTAATATTAGACTGTAAGGCAAATCTGGGAAAATAATGCCCAGAGACGGCTAGTAAAGAAGACCCTGGCCAGTGGCTGTCAGATAAAGCCTAAATATATGAGACATGTACAATTTGTCTAACCCCATCTGTGGTGCTTGTTTCCATAGAAATCATAAGTTCAAACCCATATTGACCTTCAAAGGAGGAAAGAAACTACTAAGGAAACTGCTCTCTATATCTACAAAGCATAGTTACAAGGAGAAAGAAATAAGTCACGATTTCATGCCAGAATATTTGCATGCGTGTTTTGTGTGAAAAACTAGCAAGCAAATAGGGATGTTTATTACCAATAAACACAAAGTATGTGCCACAAAATTATTCGAATACTGGAAGCATGACAAAAGATGACAAATTTTACTTTTATCTCATTTTATTTTTCAGATTTGTTATATGTAAGAGAACCTACATTATCTGACTCTCTTAAAACTTCATTTCAGTCTGAACGTGTGACCTCAGAGGGACTCATTGCTCTTTGGAATGTCTTTAAACTTTACAACAGAGGCACATGCATGGAATTAATGATTTCTGAAGATCCACATGGTTGTGTGTTAAACTGTGTTGCCCCAAAATATATATTGAAGTCCAATCTCCTAGTATCTGTAAATATTATCTTTATTTGGAAAAAAAGTTTTTGCAGATGTAATCAAGTTAGGACGATGCCATATACACACAGGGAAAATCCCATGTGATGACAGAGGCAGAAATTGGAGTGATGATTTCAAGCCAAGAAATGCCGAGGACAGGCAGCCGTCACCAGAAACTAGAAGAAGCAGGAAGGATTCTATCTAGAGTCAAATAGGGTGCACAGTCTTGCTGATACCTTGATTTCCATTTCTAGCCTCCAGAACTGTAAGAGAATAAATTTCTGTTGTTTTAAGATACCCAGTTTATGGTACTTTTGTTAGGGCAACCCTAGGAAAATAAGACACACAGAAAAGAAAATTTTAGTTGCAAATGCAAAACTGTAATGTAGTTTTCTTACAAGACTCGGGCCTCCACTAAGTAATTGCCTGATTTGAAAAAGTTGCTTGGATTGATGATCTTTTTTGTGAGGAGTGGCATTTCCAATTTTGGTGCTGATATATAGACTACTGTTGGAAACAGTTGTTTCAGTTCAGCAACTGAAACCTTTCTAATTTGAGTATTAATCTAAATAGATTCTAAGCCTACAGCTCTTCAGCAGTTATAAAAGGAAATATTCTCATTTCTCAGAATGATTAAAGATCAAGATTGTAAAATTATTTGTAGAGACACAAATTTTAAAATGTTTTCTTTTTCCTGTTGTAGGAACATATTCTTGAGCTTGAGCAAATTGTGATGCAACATAAAAGTAATTCAGTTAAAATTTCAACCACCTTCATGGCTTAATGGTATACTCACAGCAACCATATTTTACCCAAAAACCTTGTCAACTCAGAATTTCTAGGTATTACTCTGACTGCTAAAATCCACAAATTAAGCAGTAAGTTCATATTAGAACATTTGTAATCACATTTTTGCACTGCATTCTTTTATTTGTGATTGTTTCACAAATTTAATCAAGGAGTTTTTATTTATGTTATCATATAATTGTTCTAATATCAGATTGTAGTTATGGTCACATAACTTTGTAAATTTATAAATATCATTATGATATTGAACACTTAAAATGAGTAGATTTTATGGTATGCAAATTATCCCTTAATCAAGCTGCTTAGAAAACAAAGATTCTACTCTCCTAGTAGGAAAGAGCAATTCTGCAGAACTCCTTTGCAAATTCAGGGTTTAGTAAATGATAATTGGTGATTGTGTTTACATTACTTTAGCAATAGTTCAAGCAAAACAGAGATGCCATGGGTATGTTGCAATTTTGTCTTGCCCAAAGATGATTGTAGATAACCAGGGTCTGTTGGATGAAAGAAATTCCAGAGACAATGACCCTCCAGAGGATAAATAAATGTTTTTCCTACTTTCACTCTAGAGCCTGGGATTATTCCTTTGAAGACCTTGGCAAAGCTTTATCTTTACCAGAATTTGTAGAGGGAAAGCATCTCTAAGAAGGCTGTTTATGTGAAATATATTAATCTATATGATACTCAATTTCAAACAAGTTACAAATGACACTAAAAAATACAAGCAGAAGTCCACTCAGATGGCACACAGTGTTTGAAAATGATTTTCTACTCCCTAATAGAAATATGAAAGCAGGTATTAGTCTGAATGCTGAAGTTTCTACTATTTTGAGAAAGAAAAATCATGCTGGTTCCTTTTAATTATTTAGCTAAATTATAGCAATGTTTAAAATGACAAATCCCATGAATTTGTAAGCAAAAGGAGAAATCATCTGGCATAAGAGTCAGCAAAAAGGAGGATTGTCTTTGTAATTATTAATAAATCCATTATGGAATATCTCTTCCAACTCTCATAGGCACATAAGCTTCTGCTTTTAAAAATGGAACTGGAGTATTGACTTACCTCAGTGAGGTTATACTGAGTTCTGGTCCTAAAAATCTTCAGAAGTTATAGTTCTATGAGAAGTGCTATATGTATAACAGCTATAATTAGAATTTTATTTCATGCCACATTTAATTTTGATTTAATAGGTAAGCACTGTATTTTCATTTGTTATCTTTATGAATTTTCCTAACATTAGTATTGTCAGAAACTATTTTTCACAATAGTTTCATATTTTTGGTATAAAACTAAAATACTTATATAGTAAATTATTAATATTTGTGTTAACCATTTTCTTTTTATTAAACAACCAACATAAAATACAATTTAACTGATCTTTTGAAATATATATTTTTTTGCTTCTAGCAACTAATTACCTTTGTAACTTGAAATATAATTGTAGCACATTTTATCTTATATATTTTGTGACTAAATAAATTTCCTGCAACGGAAAAAAATATTACTTGTGAGTAATTGGACTTTGATTATTTTCTAATATTGAGATATTAATAAAAAAACAAAAAATCATTTTCAGCCATTTTAAGTCATTTTATTTTAAACAATGTTAAGTCATTGTTATTATTAAATATGTTTGATTCAGAAATAATAGAAATATCTGAACATGAAAAAGATAATATCAAAACAAAAAATAACTAGAGTATACTTTCTGTCCTTCTGTGGTGATAGAACTAACACTGTATTTAGAATTAGAAAGCCTGAGTTAAATCTGACTCCATGGCTAATTATTTATATGAGCTGTGGGTGTCATTAAGCTCTACAGGACTCAATTTCCTCATTTGTAAAACTAGAGTAGATAAAATGTGGCAAATCCACTTATGGATTGTTATAAATGCTAAATGAGAAGTTGTATGCAAATGTAAAGCACCCTAGAAAGAATTACTACAAGAACTGTTATCAAGGATGATGATACTCTACTAATAAATGAATTTATTTTTTCAGTATTAAAAATGGTGTTGCCTTGGTAAATCCTGGATGTCAATATCAACGTCAATCCCCTGTTTGAACTCTTCCCAGCTACGCCTCTCCCAGGCTCTCCCCCAACTCCAGCCAAAACCCATGGTCATGCAGAAGTGTTTAATCAGGGAAACTGTATTCAGGTCTACCAAGATTTCATTCAGTGAGTTTTCTTTCACAAACTGCTCTCAAGCTCAAAAATTAGGAAATAGGAGTGTGTTGGAAGTCTTGTTCCTCCAGATGCATTCTATATACATCTCCATTCTGTTCTGGGTGTCAGGAGGCCAACCTTTACAGGCTACGTTACCTGCATCCTTGTCCTCTGGCTTCTGGTTGACCTTAGCATTGGGATGTCCTGGCAGGAGATTGGAGAGTAACAGGAGAAGAAGTTGGGCAGACCATGAGCTGTCGGCAACTTGTTTGCTCAACAGCCATGGCTCCTGTGGGGTAAGTTCTCCATGAGCTATGTCTGCAGCTGTCTCTGAGACCCAGTAACTGCCTCCTCACTTGCCTTTCAAGTCCAGCAGTGATACTAGTGCTTCACCATCCATCCCTTTTTAGCTACCCATAATCCTGACCTCATTCTTTAAAACAGTCTCTTGATTAAATTCACTTCAATTACTCGTTTTGAGCACGCTGTCCACCTCTTGACAGGCCCCTTACTGATACCCTGAGACCACTCTCTCTATAGAAAATTTCTGTTTGCCACATTCTTCCTTGGGCTGGTCATTGGTGTTTCTTGAGCCTTTAAATACTTGGGACTCAGTCCAATGTCTGATCATTGAGGATAACATATTCAATAGGGTAAATTGGCTTTATGTCTGTTTAGGAGTCCACAAAATATTTTCCACAAAATTATTATGTACAACTAACTTTGCAACTTATGGACATACTTACTACCCCCATTCATATCTTGCAAATAACGAGAAAACACTATTCCAAAATTTATCTTTCAAAATTCAAAGGTAAGCTTAAGGTATTTTTTTTTTTTTAGGGAAATTTTAAAAATCCGTATTTTGGAAAATACCCTCCACATACCATCCCCGCAAACTGCACTGATTTTATGACCTGCCAGGTGGGAAGGCCAAAGCACTGAAACCTCCTCCATGCATTGCTAAGATGAACAAGGCAGAGCACTAAATACCACCTGGGATCCAAATTTATTAGGAGGAAAGTATTGTGTAAACCAGCAGGACCCAAGGGTTGTTGTCTGGAGATGCTGCTCTACTAAAAGAAGCAGTTATTTGTAGTTTCCGTATCAAAAGATGAGCTCTGCTGAGCATAGTAGCTTTTGTTTGTGTGTCCATTACAGTATTTGCACACTTGTCAGTACTGGAAAACAGTTCTCCTCCAACGGTAAGAGGGGCACTTTTCATTTGCTTAACAAGCTGTCCCTTCTCCCTTCCTCTCCCTCCCCTCTAAAGATAATGCAAAAAGATAAAACTGCACCCTAGACCCAAGTTTAATAATCATAAATTTTATATTATAGAAGCTTGAAAAATATACTTTATGAGCTTTGACCTTTTTTATTTTTTGTGTATTTTCGAATATTTCTCTGCACTCAGATACTGTCTTAACACAAAGTGATTTATTTTACAGTGAAGTTTTAGTGCATATGTAAAGCCTGTAGATTATTAGAACACCATTTCTTAATAATATGACATAGGAAAAGGGTAAAGTAGTTTCATAAAGCTTTCAAATATATTTTAATATAATAATGATCTCTTAAGTACTAAGAGCATGATTTTAGAATAACTAAAAATACAATAACCAAATCTTAAGTCATGAGTTTTGTTATTTTACCTTTTTTCATTTTTAATGTTGATACTTTTGAATAAATTAATGACTTTATAGATTATTCTCAGAGAACTGATTTCTGAAAAGCAGAATATTTTAGAGTTAAACCATTTCTCAGGACAATATAAATATTTTTCTCTGCTCATTGTTCCATCAGGTTTGTGCTCAGATTTTTCTCTTCATTGTAGAGTAGACAATGGTGCAGATTATTAGTTAAGCTACTGAGTGTGATCATTCATAAGATAAACTAATGTGTCAGTATTTCCGACAGAGGCAATCAGTCAAGAGTTTCTTCTTTTCCTTGATTTATGTTTTCGAATATGTTGGTAAATGTTTTATATATTTTTATACATGCAATAATTTAAAAATAACATTTCACTATAAGTAATTTCGTCTGGAATATAAACAATGCTATATATGAAAATCTAAAATCTAAATGTGCTATGCAAATTATTTTACACTAAGGTATTTATTTGAGTTCAACCATGTAAAATCTATTTCTTTGCATTTAAAATAAAAAATTATTTTCTAACTCTCCTGCCTTCAAAAGATAATCAATAGCAGAAGCTACAAATGGATTTCAACATGAAGCTGAATAAGTTCCTCTTATTACAATAAATAATTTGTCATCTAAGCTGTTAGATTGTATATTGATGCTTTCCCAGAAAGGATCTGTAAGCTACTTTGAGAAAATACAGCATGGGATTGTCCATAATTAAGAAAACTTAAAATTAGAGGGCTATACGTTTAATTCATATGTTAAATTTAGTTAGTGACCATTGACAAATTTATATTGTGGGGGCATTTTTTTTCTTTTCAAAGGCATTATTCTTATGTAAATTGGATCAGTGTTGGAATTTGGGGATTGATTTTTACAGAATCAGAGTGAATCCGATAATTTTACAAAAGAATGGCCCTGGCCCCAACTCCCTGGTGCACAAATGTATAGTTTAGGATTCCATGACACTGAAGTGCTTTAAAGCTTAGGTAACGATTCCATTCAATGACACTAAGGCAGTAGGCAGGCACTCATTAAGAGGAGTAATCCTGTTTCCAAAATGAGCCAATGGGCTGAAGCAAGACTTTTTAAAACTTTGTTTTTAATAGTAAGTAATATATTTTGTATCACAACCCAGTACAGATTCACACATGTACACTCATCCTCACATTTGTATAAAATTGAAACTAAAATTTTACAAAACTAACTGGAATGATAGTCAAATCTCCTCTATATTGTTCTATTCTATTCATCCTTTTTCATTTGTCGATCATGATCCAGTAAGTTATTCATGTCCCACTAAAGTGTATTATAAAGAATGACATGTAGAATGAGCACCTATTATTCTATGATTTATAAGTGGAGGTGGCCAAGAGAACATGAAAGTTCTTTGATCTATGTCATCTACAAATTCTTTCTCTTTTAGCCTCACAAAGACTAAATAAGTTGGAAAGTTTAAGGCAGCATTCAGAAGCTGAGCTTCTGATTCACTGAAACAAGTAAATGGAAACTTCTGAAATCTGAGTTATACAATCTCGTTAGTTAAATTTGCTTACAGATAGGAGATAGTAATTGATGTTTATTTAGTTCATGACCGTTTGAAATGATAAATTAAGCCTATGTTTTTCAGATTAAAAACTGGGATAATCTCTTACTTCTAGTCACCTAGAAAAACAGTGGCAAAGAGATGAGAGATGAAGAGCACAGACTCGATTTTTTGTTCTCTTGCTGTCTTGGAAGAGAGGCTGAGACCTGCTATATAGCCTGAGAATCTGAAAAGAAAAAACGTTCTTTCCTTTTCATATATGAGGGCAAGTCCAGCATTATAGAATATAATTGGGCAGACACTGAAACAATCTGTGGGCTTCTGATGAACTTCTGCCCAGGAAAAAATCTGTTCATTTGGATTAAGTCATAATTCTTAAGTAAAATAAGTGCCTTTAGGAAAAGTAATGGGCAATACGCTTCTAAAAAAATTGACTGAGTTAGTAAGAGTCCTTTGAAAGAGCTAGTTAAAATAAATGCAACAATCAGAGATCATGAAGAAAAGAATCCAGAATATAGCACGTGCTCAGGTAGCTTCCTGAAGGTCCTGATGAATGAGGAGAAACCATGAAGACAGAGGAGAACATGGAAGGGGAGTGGGAGGGCACCCAAGATGGCTGAACCCCTGTATTATTTAGTATAAAAGGCTAAGCTGTTGTATGCTGTCACAGTGAATCTTAACAATGGAGTGACTTTGAAATGGCTTTTATTTCTTCTTTGCATATTAATCCAGAGCAAATTACAGACTACTGTGCTCCACACAGTCATTCAGGGATCAAGGTCTTTCCACATGCTTTCTCAGTTGTCATCTGGAGCATTATGCTTATCCTCATGAGGAATGTTTTCTAAGTAAGCTTCTTTTAAATAGAATTTCTTCCAGTTTAGGTGAGGAGGAAAGAGCATCAAAGAACATATCCAATGGTTTAAGTTCTAGGACTGAAAAAGGCACACATTATTTCCATTTATTTTCTCCTGCTGAAAATGAAATCACATTGTCATGCTCAGTTGCAAAAATTGGGGAGGGTGGCAGTGCTAGAAAATGTAGTCCCTGGCTTGGTAGTTGCATCCTCAGCCCAACGTCATTAGTAGGGTATAAGAGGAGAATCAGCTTTGGCGAACGGACAGCAGTCTCTGCCATGGCTACCTCTTAGCCCTGGCTAATAGACATTTCTGTGTCCACTGTCCAAATGGAGGCTGTGATGTGTCAATGTATGCAGGATGCAGTGACAATGTATAAGACATCCTTAATGGTGCAAATTTTATCAGACTATTTATCATCGGGTCACTGACATAACTACAAAGCCTTTTGAAAAATAACATCTCATATTTTAATCCAATTTTTCTATTAGCTTGGAATGCTTTACATGACTAATAAAAAACTTCTGGGACTAAGGCCATAAGTTAAAAGTGAATATCTTTAATTAGTTCCAGATTTTTTAAACCTAACTTCTATTATAAATTTTTCTCCTTGAATTTAATATGTAGAATAAGAGACAAAGTATGACAGGCAAGTAATAAGCTTTAAAAACAGAACAGAAATCAGGCTAAGTGTTAAGATCTGACAATATCATCTTTACTTAAAATGTTCTTGCATATGAGGAAAATTAGTTTGGATTCTTTATATGTAAAGCAGTGTGCAACCCAGACAAAATTGTCTGGTAAATTTATGAATACTCTACACTTGAATTTTAATGTTTTAGAATACGTTTTCTAAGGAAGGTTTCTTTAAGTAGAATTTGAATGGAAGGGAGGAATCGGTTTCTACATATGTGGAGAACTGGAATTTAAAACCTAATAATTGGAAAACACTTTAGATTGTCTAATTTAGAAAGTTGCTTTTTGTTTATTTTAATCTATGTTATTCTCTAAGAATCAGTCCCCTATTTCTAAATCTTTATGAGTATCTCTCTCTTATATTAATGAGAAAAAGTCTCTAGTTCCAACAGCTAACATGATACTGTTACAGGTGCTAGAGGTGTCAGCAAACAGCTGAGCTTGAGCTCCAAATTGGATTGAAGGCATAGAACTTCAAAATCAGGCTTTGCAAATGCAACTTTTTTAGCCTTGCTAACATCCAATAAATTAGTCTCATCCCTGGGTTTAAATGAGATCAAAGATGTCAACGAGGTCTATGCTACTCAGAGTTTTCATTAGAAAATCTCCAAATGATCCTTACTGTTCTGTAATTTTCTTTACAAACAACTCATCACCTTCTATTTTAATTGGCTGTGATGGATGTCTCTTTTAACTTTATAGATTTCATTATTTTATTCCACAAATGTTTGCAAGCCTACAATGTAAGGACTCTGTTGTAAGTGTTGAGCATTCAGAGATAAACAAGATCAAATCATGTTTTAATATTTTAGTGGAGAGGACAAGAAATAGACAATTATAAAAGTATATGACAAAAAAGTAGATAAGAAAAATAAAAGTATATGAGAAAAAAGCAAGTATCTTAGCTTGATCAAGGAGATTGTCCCTGACGAGGTGACATGTGATCAGGGACTAAGGAAGCTAGTCATGTGAAAATCTAAAGAAACTTCCAGGCAAGAAAATAGAAAGTGCCAAGGTCACAAGGTAAAAAACAATAGCCTGGCATTTTAGAGGAAGAGCCAAAAGCAAGGACTAGAATAAAGTGAACAAAGTTTGAGGTGAAGTTGCAAAAATTCACAGAGCCTTTTCACCATGACCAATTGCATGCAGTTTATGCTAAATGAAATGGAAAACCATTGGAAGGTTTGGAGCAGGGAAGTAATGTGACTTGATTTATGCTTTTAAATGATTTGTGCTTTTAAATCATCCTGGCAGCTGTGTGGAGAACAGATAGGAGGGATGTAAGAATGGAAGCACCAGGAAATAGGCTTTTGCAGAAATGAGAAAAGATAGCGATTTGAACTTGTATGAAAGCAGTGAACATGATAACTTTTTTCTTAACATTTGCCTTTTGTCACTGTTAGTTGCCTTCCCAGAAGCCCTCCTCACTTTAGTTTCTTGCTAATAGTACTTCAGTATTATCTGAAGCATCAGCCCCAAGTGATGAGTCAAGATTAGTCCAGGTGTATCTTGCCCATCCCATTCTGCTTTGCTGGGCATTCACTCGCCTGGCATCTCACACAGCTCAGCACGTCCTGGTTGTCCAAGAAGACTTCAGAGAAAGCCATCTGGGGACACTTCTGCAAAGGCTTTCTCCTTATTGATGATGGAAGGGAAGGCATTTTGTCCATCGCTCCCCTAAACCAAAAACTTGATTAATATGGAAAAAAGGTAGAAAAGTAAAAAGGCAAACATTTCCCAAAATGTGTTCTCTGGACAAATAAATGTGAGAAACACTGTGATAAACAGAGTGCTGCCGGTTTGTTCTCGTAATTTTTCAAATACTAACATGCTCTAGGGACATCCAAAAGGGAAGTAAAGTGCCTAGATTTTTCGAAAGTTGTGTGATCATAGAACTCCCATTTGGGGAATAATCTGGTTCACAGAACTGTTCTTCTTCAGAACACCATTAGGGCAATACTGGGTAAAGGAACGGATTTTATAGAATCAAGTAATAGTCTTCCAAATCACTATACATCAGTCTTATGTTTAGAAAGCTCACGTCAGGTTGCAAATATTTAAAGATTTAAGAGTTAAAGTTTTCTGTGATGAAAAAAAACAACTACTTGGAAGAATCTACCAAAGTAAACGTTTGATGTTAAAATTTAGATTCTTAGTAACTTTATTCATTCTCAAGAATTAGAAGACTTGTTTAAATCAAAGTTCCTGTAAAGATACAGTTAGAAAATTGCTTCTTGGATTTTTCCCCTTTTATTAATGCTTAAACTCATTATGAACTTGAGTTACTATGGATGCTGTTACCCTCCTCCTCTTCTTCATCCTCCTCTTCCAAAGGCAGGCAGGCAGAGAGGGAGGGAGGGAGAAAAAAAGCAAAGGAAGGAAGGGAAGAAGGGAGGGAGGAAAGAAGGAAAAATCTTCTTTAAAAATAGTTCAATTTGGTGGTATAAAAAAGATATTTAATTTAAATAAAAAATCTGGACCTACACCAGCAATTTTACCATAACAATATCCAGACAGGAAGAGACAAGATTTCTAACTACAATTTATTGAATCTAACAGTAAGAATAGCATTCTGTGAAATTTTATCTCATCATAAAAAAGGATTAATATGGCTTATAACTAAATGTCAAAATAGAGTTTCATTACGTAGTCTAATTTAATTTCTCAACCACAAGATGTTGGCTGAAAAGATTGATTTATACTTAGCTGCTCAGTTCAGATTGTCTTTGCCAGCATCTCTGACAATAGACTTTATATTTTCCTAGTATAACTGTGAAATGAAACTTAACAAAGAATATTCTCATAAAACTTTACTATCCAAAGTGTGATCCATAGCCTAACAGCTTTGTCGTCACCTGGGAACTTGTTAGAAATGCAGACTAACTGAATCAGAATTTGCATTTTAACAAGAACTTCAAATGATACATACACACATTAAAGTTTGAGGAGCACTGTCTTAGAAGACATTCTCCAGGTGTTTTGCTATCATTGAGGATTGTTTTGTCAGCACCTGGAGGTGACCAACAGGTTTTCCTAAGAACCTGACATTGGGATTTCTACTCAGCTCCTACACTGTGCACTTACTGAAAATTTGTGTTCTACAACTGATTGAAAATACTGCTTAAGGTGCAATATATACAAAATATTTTGTGCAGATCTTACTGTACTGATATTAAGTAGATAATTAGTTCCACAACTTGTCTCACTTTAGTAGGGCATAAGTTTACAAAGCATGTTGTATGTGTGTGTGTGTGGTGTGTGTGTGTGTGGTGTGTGTGTGTGTGTGTGTGGTGTGGTGTGTGTGGTGTGTGTGTGGTGTGGTGTGTGTGTGGTGTGTGTGTGGTGTGTGTGTGTGTGTTTCATGGTCACTCTACATCCCTAGTTGATATTAGAGGTGCCTTGGCTTCAAATTGCCCACTTAGCGAAAATGCAAACAGTCAAGCCTTTAGCAACTGAGTTCCCCAGAACAAGGTCCCCACATTTTAGAAAGTATTTGGGCACTTGGAAAGACTTCAAATTCTCTTATATTCTGAACCCAAATTCCCAAGTTTATTCAAAACTCAACCTGTTTTCAAACACATCACTAAACTACCTGGATGGCATGAGCTCACTTTAAATTTCAAGACCTTCTGACCTCAGAGCCTGACCTTCTCTATCTGCCTATCTAAAATGGAACAACACAACTGTATACCTATCACTCAGCCCAGCGCCATCCCCTGGGGACAGTGAGACCGGGAAGATTTGGCATCTGAGAATAAGGTCTGGCGTGTCATGTTCCAGTACAACCACGTCCTTGGCTGCCCTCATTCTTTCCCTGCTAAGCTCAAGACTTGATCATCTCATGGCTTGCAGACCTTGTTGCTTTTCCACCTTTTCCAATAATTTTTAATATAGGTACATTCTCTATGTGAGGTTTTTCAAGCGCTAAGATTCGTATGACCATCATCTCCATTGTAGGATCATCTCCTCCTAAATTTAAAGAGACCGAAGTAGCTGGAATTTGAGGCAGCGAAGCTGCTTGCACTCGGTTGTTATCCTTAGTGTCATCTTTAGAGGAAGAGAAACATAAGGGAACTAGATGTTAGGACCAAAGCTGGGGGAGTGGAGATTTGAGGGGGGCTTGGTATCTGATAGTAACAGGAGAAAAAGAGCTGAGGCATATGCTGGCAGAAAAGTGTGGGTAGGGATATGTGAAAAACAGCTATAGAGAACAAACAACCTTCAATGGGAACAGATTTCCTTTCTTGGGACTGATTTTTGGTCTTAATGCTGGTCCTGAGAATAAGCATGTGACGATCTCAGAGAGCCCTTACTTGGGCCCGCTCTGGGACAGAGCAAACATGCAGCCACAGGGTCAGTGCCAAGGCTCATCTTTCTCACCCATCTTCCACCAGACACTGTAAGTTTGCAAATCATATGTCCCCAAGGAAACCCTAATTGCTAAATCTTCATCATACTTGGACTGTCTGTCACATTTAGTATGTAAGCTACTTCTTTAATACTCTCTACTCTTGGTCTTCTGAGACATTTCCCTGGTTCTCTCACCTCTCTCATGATTCTTTCTTAGGTTAATTGTGGGTAGCTTTTCCTCTGCCTGATCCAAAACTTTGGTATCCTCCAAGATTCTTTCCATAGCTCTCTTCTATTCTCCTTCCATATGCTCTCCACACCCACCTATGTGTCAATGATATTATCAAGATAATACCTTTAGCACAAGTATCTCTCCTGAGTCCCAAAATTGTCTGCCCAATTTTGTCTCCAGGACACCATCATCTGCATGTATTTCAGAAAATTCAAACTCAATGCAATCGATCCCACCCTAATTATCTTTCCATTGAGATCTGCTCCCCTCCTCTACACCTTATCACAATGAATCAATGAATGGCATTACCTAATCACGCAAGAACTTCAGATACCATGCTCAGTTGCTCCCTTGCCTTCACCCCATCTCTTTCTCTTTAGCCACTTAAGATTTATTTAATGTGGACTCAGCATCTCTCTCTGGTACTAATATATCAGTCATTTAACTAGACTATCTCCTAAAATCCCATTACTCCAATCTATACAGCCACATTATTCTACTATATAAGATATTTTTTTTCTGACTACAATAAAAATCCATGCTTCTTAGCATAACAAATGAGGTTTCCAGGATCTACACTTTGCCTGTCTCTTTGGTATTCCTACCACTGTCTGATCTATGTCAAATGCTTAAAGCCTCCCAAATGCACCACGTGATTTCACACTTTTTTAGTGTTCTACTACATCTCCCGGCTAAGCACCTGTTCATATGAAAAGATTCAACTTAGCTGTCTCCCTTTGATAAAGCTTTTCCTGACTCTCAGAATTGACTGCTCTTTTCTTTGTTTCCACATGGAATATTGCACTTTTGAAAAAGTGTAGTATTTTATTTATTTGTATTACGTCAATCTTATGTATATACTGTAATTTCCTTGAATGTGGGAGCCTGTCTTGTTTATGTTTATATTTGTAGCACCAAGCATAGTGTTTGGTTTAGGGTAGCAATCACTAAATATTCTATCAGAGACAAAATGAATATGTAGGCAAGGAATGAATTCCAAGAAAACAGGGAGCTTGTCTATAGTTTACTTGCTGGTGCCTGAAATTTGTTCATCAGGATAAAGCCAGTGTTAAAATGAACCACTTTTGATGGACTCGACTATGTTCGCAGTATAGGCTGAAGAGACGTTATCGGAGTCATTCTGACTGTGATGAGGGGACCTGAATGAAGCAGATCAGAGTCCTAAGTATATGGGCACTGACAAGTGGTCAGAGAGGTTCCAAGAGAAGAGGGGACAGATTTTATCTGTTAACAGTTATCTAAGTTACAAATATAGAGAGTATAGGAGGGCTATAGGAGAGCAAGAAGGCTACTCTCAGATAAATGCTTCCCTCTTCAGCTCAATTCCCACATAGGTCTTTTGATGTTGTTTACAAATAAGACTATCAGCTCACTTCAAACAATATCCTTAGCCTGTATTTGTGTCCTGTGTCTTTTAACTGAGTCCTTGCTTGTGGAAAAAAAAAGAATTCCTCTACTTTAGAGTCAAATACCATCTGAAATTACTGTCTGTGAAAGATTATCAAATGAGGTTATGAAATCTGGGAGCTATTTTTTGTACAGACCTCCCAGCTTAAAAAGTAGTCTGGTGCCACCGATAGTCTGGATTAGAATGGGAGTCTGTGATGAGAACAGCGGGAAAGGTTTAATTCTGCCCCCACCCTTGTTTTGCTCTGTAATTTTTGTTTTATGAACAATCTAAGGGGCTCAAAGTTGCAACAATGCCCACTGGCAGGATCTACTGTCAATACCAGCATTGATCCCATAACAAGGATTCATTTCCGTCAATCCACTAAAATTTTATTTGATTCAAGGAAAATTTTTTCAGTGGCGCTATGAAAGCATTTTTGCCCATTCCCTAAACTATGACTTGTTGGAAACTGAATTGAATTTCATAAAGATTTATGGGCACTTCCAAAATCATTTAACAGCCAAAAGCCATGTAGTAACTTTTCCCATGTTTGAATAAAATGTGAGCCTTGTCAAAATGACAGTTGTGAAAAAATGGTAAGATTAGATTTGGATCATTTCCACCCAGACCTTGTTTAATCTACTGCAGGGCCCAGGGCTCTGCTGCTAGTCCATGTCTGCTGGCCCCAAAGAATTACATAAGATTGCTGAAGCCTTGGAATGCAGACTTTATGGTACTAACTTATTAAATTTTAGTATAATCCACCCATGATTATGGGCAGAAATGTAGGAGGGATAATTATGTCTTGTGTGAATAACCTGCTAATTATTCCAAATAAAGGTTGAAATAAATTTATTTTTATATTTATAACTAAATATGGGTAGGTCAGGTAGTCTAGGAATTATTTTTAACAAAAAGTCTCATTATGAAAACCTTACATAGATGGATCTAGAAATCCATTCTGCTTAACTTCATTCCTTCAGCTCCATTTTCCAACATTTAACTCTTATGCACATGGAAAGCACTAAGCTAGATAGAACGGCTTCCCAAAACTTCACTGATAAAGAGAACGGTAATGAGTTTGAATTTCCAAGACTTTCTTCATTTACAAAGAAAACAAAGGAAGACTTGTGAATCTGAAATCAACTTGCTAGGATTTAAATAAGTAGGTGCTATCAACATTTAAAAGCAAGATTTCTTGGAATAATTATGGATGATTACTCAGAGTAGACTCTTTTTTGATGTCTTCAGGTACGAAACTTCTTTATACACAGACAGCATAGGTGCTAAGGTATATTGGAAATAAACAGTAAAAAAAAAAAACTGGTAAACTCAAATGGCAGACTAGACCTTAAATACTATCTCAGTCACTTGTTAACACTACAACATCCTCCCCAGGCGATCTCCTTACCTTTAAGACACCAAAGCCAGTCAAGACAAGTCATAGATACTTCAGCTCTGTTTACAGCAAATGCCCGGGAACATTTGGACCAGCTCCTGTTTGGTCAGTTTCTGCCTATTTCCTGAACCTTAGCATTTGTCTCTTTTTCTCGACTTCTGCTCTTTTGTGGAGTGGACTAATCTTGGTTTCTCTAGCTCAAACCTCAGGAACGCATTAGGCACTTCCTGTTTTTGCCCCATTTTTATTTCCAGAGACCTGAGTCCTGGCACCCTCTCTCCTGGCTGTCCCTCTAGACTGGCCAATCTAGTCTCTTTGTAAGGGGATGTGAGAGGATCAGGAATGTAGTCAGAGGCCTTGGGAAGACATTTAACATTTTGGAAGCCATTGCCTCATCTCTAAAATGAAAGAAATCATTCTACCAAACTCAATATTTTCTTCTACGGATCAATAAAATTAGTATATGTAAATCTGTAATCTGCAGTTTACTTAAACTGCTAGGAATAAGTAAGATAACATTACCTGCTGCTTAGCTGATAAGTATTTTGGGTAGGACAGTAATTGACTAATTTTTTTGTTGAGATGATTCTAGGCCAGAACTCTACATATAATTAAAAGCAGTATCTAAATACTTCATGCTAGCAATAAAAGTGTCAACAAGAATTAACCAAAGTCACAAAGAAATGTGAACTACATGTAATGTATAATATTATTAACTTAAAAAAAATCAACTAGGCTGCAGAATCCCGATATTAATTTTTAATCTTTCCTCCTTGTAGAAATCCACGATAACCTTTACTGAGCTGTGGCCAAGAAAATTGTTGCTAAAATGGGCAATGCTGCTTCTCATCTGTTCTCTCCATCTGGTTCCTGTACATACTTTCCCTAAATGCCCCAGTTTCTTCTTGCATCACATTAGTGGGACCTGGTATTAGGACAGTTAATCATAAATACAGAGGTTTATCAGTCTTTTCATGTGTATTTATTCAAAGCTCAATCTTCATTAGTAAGGTTCTGGTGTTCTCTAATTTTACTACAAAATAATCTTTAATCAAGTCCATGCTGCTCCAAGAATGTTCTCTCTCTTTAAGATTCTCCCTGTCCCTGAGATCTAATTGTCTGTGATCTGTCCAGGTGTCTTTTGACATTTTTGTCTCTCAATTTTGCAAGACTGATGTTACTTGCTCACTTAGTGATGAGAAGATAACATAGAGATTAAGCCTAAGATAAAAATCATGTCCCCACTTTGTTTTCTTTCAGTGTGGTCTCGGCTATCATGGTACATTCTATATAATGTCCTATCATACAATTCCCCTTAGTTCTCAAGCTTTACTGTTAATAACTTCATATGTACTTTGGTGCAGCTTGAGAAAAGGTTACTTTATAAATTGTAAAATCTAAACAAACTCAATTTATTTATTTTTTAGGTTATTTACCAGAAATCTACATGCATGAGAAAGAGTACAAAGGAAAGGAAGTCCTAGGGAAGGCAATTGTGAAACACTAGAAAAAAGTGTATTCAACAGTTTGAGAAAGAAAAGTGAAAGTTTTCCAATCTGCTTATACTTCACTAAGCCAGAATATGACAAGATACAAGATAGATAGACAGCTGATTATAGACATTAACACAGAAACATATAGATGCTGAAGTTCATTCAGGATTCGTATTTTTATCCTTGGAGTTCTATCAGCTCACCTTCTTGAATAGAGTTTATCAACTGAATTGAATACCTTTTCCCTTTGCAGTGTATCTACTGTGTGGCTTCTTGATTCTTCTTGCATGCTCTGAAAGCACAGGGTTCTCCTGCTGTCTATGAGAACTAAAAACAATAACATTTTGGAAATGAATATAATGTTAGTGACAATCTCATGAGCCTTTTTCATTTTAATAACAAGAAAGTTATAAAAATATAAGAGCAGTTCCATAATCAGGAACTTCAGGTCTCCTAAATCCCTGCTTAGTTTCTAAAACTGGTTTTAGACAAGCAGATTTTTATGTAAACCATGAAAAGAGTAAGATATATCTCTACAATCTACAAAGAAAAATTTTATACTATTATTAGGTTGAATCAGTATTACAAACTTTTTGAAAATAAGTTTTAAAAAAAGTCTTTAGACCAATTAAAGAATACTCTTAGAATTTAAAAATTTTCACTTTTATCCATAATTCTAACAAGTTTTTTTATGAGCAACACATAATTTTAAAATCAAAATAGTTGTTCTAGTTTCTGTAAACAGAGGAAATTTACTTTACTGGGCCAATATACTGTGCAATTGTTATAAACAAAGCTGATTTTCAGTGTATACCAAAAATAGAATATACAAGCTGTCTGCTGGTCTTCCAATGCATAGACATGAGATAGATACATTATTTTTGTATAACATTCATGATATTTTACTAATCCAAATTATAATTATTTTCCCAAAGTTTCTTCTGGTTTCTAAACAGTTCAGGAAACGTTAGTACATTAAATTATCTCTCTTATGTCCCATTACTGTTCTAACAAAGTGATATAGCCTCATTTCACTGTTTACATTCTTCCTATCCACTGATGATATTTTAGTCTTTCATGTTCTTTTATCTCTTTTATCTGGTCTACAAAGACTAATCTCCATGTTCCCCCAGTTTGGTCTGGTTAAAGAAAAAAAAATAGAGAGAGAGAGAAATTAAGTTTAAAGAATAAGATTAATCTAAATTTATTTCCTTTAGTTCTCCCATAAAACTTTTGCTACTCTGAAAACTTCACTTATTACATTACATAATTTGTCCTATAATTCACAATATATTTTTTAAGTTGCTTTGAAATTGTTTTTTAGTTTTGAGTTTATATGTGTTGCTTCTCTACCTAGATTGCCAGCTATTGAAGAATAAGAACTTATCTTTAACTTCTGTGTCTTCAAAGCGTTTGGGACATACATACATATGCTTGTTTTATGATCTTATTTTATCCACAAACAATTAAGCAATTTTATACTTTTTTCACCATGTTCATTTCCAAAATGCCTGGGAACTCTGTGTTTTCAAGACGAGGCCATGCATATAAGAGGGTTGAGATCAGACACTGTTGCATGGCACTTTTACATAGATTCTAACCTCTGATAAGAGAGGGCAGTGAGGCTGTAAAATATCTGAGTGTCTTGTGAACCTTTGAGATCAAGTGTAGACCAGTTGTTAAATCATTATAGTGCATAAATTCAATCTTCCAGGTCAGATTACCTATGGGATAAAATGTTGTCACATAATAACTATGTGTGCCCTGAAAGAAGAATGGTTTTATATCAGGTCCTTTATACACTGTAACAAGAGGAGCAATTGTTTCTTCTTCTGAACTGAAGCATGAAATAGACTTGGTTTAAAAAGTTATAAAATATCAGTAGTTTCAGGAGTTTTGAGAAGACTGGTGAAAAGTAAAATGTATCAAAATTACCCTTCCAGTCCAGAAAAATTGCCCTAAACACTCCAGCCAGAAGAAACCTCTCCATCTGTTGAATTTCTCTGTTATACACCATTTTGCATGGCATTTGACACCTACTGGATTAAATAATAGTTATTTCTTGATCTGTTAATTTACCAAACTAAAGGGAATGTTCTGGGAAAGAAGGAAAAATAGCCTGTGTTTGGAGTGGGTAGAAAGAAAGTTAGTGTGAGACCAAGAATGGAGGACATTAAGCCCCAGCCAAGAAACTCTAATTTAATTGGGTTAAGTCAGAGAAGGAGCCATTAGGAGTCTCTGAGGTGAGAAATGACATATCCATAGTCGTGCTGTAGAAAAAAATCGTCTGTTTGTATATGTCAATATACTGAAAAGTGACAAGGTTTGAAATAGGAAATATTTATTATTTATTGTCAGGTTGCCCTTCGGAATGTGCGTCTAAAGAATAATTCCAACTCTTTATACCTTGTCACGCGTGGCATCTCTCACTAACACGTAATAGGTGTTCAGTAAGTTTGTTGACTGAGTGACTAAATAAAAGCACAAAATGTCTCTTTATTAACTAAACCTTCCACATATGGGTCACTGCCCTTGATTTCAGATTTTTCTACATAGTTTATTTCAGTAGATAGTTTATTTCTATACAAATTATATCATTAACAATGATGCTAATAAAAGAAAAGAGGGATAAAGGAGAAAGTGCTATTTTTTTCAGCATTTATTATGTGCTGAGGACTCTGTTAAGTGCTTTACCTACACTCACTCATTTTTTCCATCCAATCAGAGAAAACTTAATTATAAGAATAAAAACCAGGTTTGAGCAATACAAACAAATCAGCCGTGGTTCTGATTGGCAGTTGTAGTAGATACTGATGATGCTCCTCCTCTTGGGCCACCTGAGCCCACCTATTGCTAGGGAGACAGTCTCAGAACGCTGGCAGCTTCCTAGCTGCCGTGGCTTTGTCTCTCATCTCCACCCAAGGACTCCTCCTATGCCTGGGAGCTCCTTACCTACCGACAAACAGGTGCGAGCATCAAGTGTGCAGAGGTTGAGGTTAACCCTGCACCAGAGGAGGGTGAGAGTTCCTTAGACAGATGCCCCAGCCTCCAGGTCTTCCAGGGGTAGAGGATTCTAAGGCATGTTTCACACATTTTCTCAGCAGGTTTCAGAAGTCTTACAATTGAGGAGAAGCCTTTGTTTCATGTTTCTTTTAAAGCAATCTTGTCATTGGTATTTATATTAAAGCATCAGGAAATTTGCTCTAATAGTATATATTAGGATAAAAGGATTGGATCTTCTTGTTTTTTGGGTTACTGTGAAAAAAAATATCTCCTATTATCTTAGTTTGGATCCCCTAAAAGCAGACCTTGAGACAACTACGTGAGCACAGATAGTTGGGGGTGGGGATTAGAAGATTGGATTAGAGGGAGGCAGAAAGAGATTGTAAAATTTTTCTTTATGCATCTATAATTGTTTTATATGCTACATGCTTTACTTTAGTAATTTTAAAAATCTAATTTAAAAAAGTTTAAAAAAAAAAAACCTACTTGCTAGATATATCTACATGAATGTTCCACCAACGTCTCAGACTTATCTCTAGAAGCCAGCTGGTATTATCCAAACACTCTCCACCCTACCTCCCCTCCCCCCATTTCAACGCTTCCTTCTGGTTGCTTTATGCTTTGTTTTTCATGATACTAAAATTGTCCCAGTCACCTGGTCTAAAAATACCAGCCATATTTTACTTCTCTGGATTACCTACAACTGACAATTCATATCAGATTTTTTCCCAATGTATTATATGAATTCATTTATTTTCGCTGTCCTATACTCTATTTAAGTTAGGTCTCAGTACTGTCCTTTATGCAACATCATTTTTTAACAACCAACTGTCTCTTCTCTCCCCATTGTATATGACATTGACATTTGATTGTATTATATTGCTCTCTAAGGCATATCATATTTTCCTCTGTAAATTATAAACTGTTTGAGATTAGGACCCACTTTTTGTACATCTTTGCATCTGTTAAGGATCTAGCACATTGTTTTGCATGTCATAATGAGTGAACATAAACTCAAAAATATCTAGTTTATGACATTAATAATATAAAAGTCCAAATCATGTAAGGGCCATTCAAAAAATACTTACTGAGCATCTGCTATTTGCCAGAAAGCATATCAGGTACTAGAGATATAGTTGTGAGTAACAGTAATAACACAAAATGTGTTTTATGCTCTCATATTCTAGTGAGGAAGATATAATGAAAAAATGTAAATATATGATATAAATTAAAGTGTTCTGAGGAGAATGAACAGGACTGTCTATGAGAGAATGACATGGTGATTTATTTAAAATTGGATGGGCAGAAAATCCTCTGTGGGGAGACCTTTAAGCTGAGATAAAAAGAAGGGAAAGAGAAATCATGTGGAAAGTCAGAAGATGTGTGTCCAGGCAGATGGAAAAATAAAGGAAAAGACCCTGAGGATGAAAATACCTTGAAGCACTTAGAAAATTAAGAAAGGCCAAAGTGGCAAAAGCGAAGTGATCCTAGATGTGTGGCCAATGGCAAGGCTGAAGAAATAGTCAAGAGACCACATCACAGGGTCCTGCTAGGCCACACTGAGTGTGGTTTATATTGTAGGAACAATGGGAAACTATTAAGTATTAAGCAAGGGAGTGAGTAGATGCATAATTGATTTCAAATTTTAAAAGTTCATTTTAGCTTCTGCGTAGAAATGTGATGAGGTGAGGAAGGGGCAAAAGGAGACCACGTAGCAGCTTATTAAATAGCTCAGGTGAGATTATGGCATTTTGGGAAAGGGTAGCAGCTGTGTAGAAGAGGATAAAAAGATGGGCTTGAGATATATTTTAAAGGTCAAATTGATAGACCTTGTTATTGATGGATTTCATATTGAGGATAGAGAAGGGAATCCAGGATTACGTTCCAAATTTCTGTCCTGAACAACTGGGCAGATAGAGTGCCATTTTCCATAAAGGAAGAGACTGGGTAGAGGAGTAGTTTCGATGAGGGGTGGAAGAACCAGAATCAGTTTTAGACATGTGTACAACACCCGCTAGGCATCCAAGAAGAGACATCAGGTGGGCAGTAGAAAATATGCACCTGGAGCTTAGAACAAAGGTCCAGGCTAGAGACGAGAAATGGGGACTCATGACATTCTTTTATTTATTTTTCAGGTCAAATAATCGAGGGTATATTTTAATCACTCATGAAATAGTCAACTGGTAAATTAATATTGAGGCATATTTAATACTTACATATAAAAAAACACAAACCTTATTTTCAAATGATACATTTTTTACCCACTGAGTAAAAGAGCTTTATGCAAAAATTTATGTCTGGGTTTTCTTTTCTGTTCCATTGGTCTATGTCTGCTTTTATGATAATACCATGCACTTGTGGTTACTATAGCTTTGTAGTAAATCTTGAAGTCAGGTAGTGATGCTTCTAGTTTTGTTCTTTTTGTTCAGGATTACTTTGGCTATTCAGAGTCTTTTGTGGTTCTATATAAATTTTAGGATTTTTTTTTCTTTGAAGAATGTCATTGGTATTTTAATACAGATTGCACTGAATCTATAAATTGCTTTTGGTAATACTGTCATTTTAACAATCCATGAGCATGGGATATCTTTCTATTTTTTGTGTTCTCCTCAATTTCTTTCATCAGAGTTTTATAGTTTTTTTAATATAGATCTTTTACTTCTTTAGTTAAATTGATTTCTAGGTATTTTATACTTTTTGTAGCTATTATAAATGGGATTGCTTTCTTGACTTTTTTCCAGATTGTTCACTGTTGGCATATATAAATGCTACTGATTTTTGTATGTTGATTTTATATCCAGCAACTTTACTGAATTCATTTATCAGTTCTAACAGTTCTTTGGATGAGTCTTTAGGTTTTTCTAGATATAAGACCATACCATCTACAAACAAAGCTAATTTGACTTCTTCCTTTCCAATCTGGATGCTCTTTATTTTTTTTTTTTTCTTGCTTAATTGCTCTGGCCAGGACTTACAGTATTACGTTGAATAAAAGTGGTGAGAGTGGGCATCCTTGTTTTGTTTCAGTCCTTAAAGAAAAGACCTTCAATTTTTCCCCATTTAATACCATGTTGGCTGTGGGTTTGTCATATGTGGCTTTATTATTTTGAGATATGTTGCTTCTATACCCATTTTGATGAGGTTTTTTTTTAATCATAGAGATGTTGAATTTTATCAAATGCTTTTTCAGCATTTATTGACATAATCATATGGTTTTGTTCTTGATTCTGTTAATGATTCATAATATTTAGATGTTTTTAAAGATATAGGAAATGAGTTGGATATCCTAATGAGGATGGTTAGAAGGAGAAGGAAAGAGTGCCCAGAATATAGCTCTGGGCCTTTCTGACACTAACGGTGGAGGGAAAGGAGCCAGCAAAGGAGACTCAGAGAGTCCAGATCAAAAGGGAGGAAAAAAAACCCTCAAAAAAGCTTTTTATGGTATTATGAGAAGAGAAAGAAAATCCTCACTCTTGGTAACTGTCAAGTTGGGGGAGTCAATATGAGAATCCTCTCTGTCGGGAAGGACGTCTTACACAAGGTTAGATACCACTTCCACTTGTATTTTGTCTACTACTCTCATATGAGTCTTTAATGCAGTTCCTGGCACACGGTGGGCACTTAATACATATTAATTGAATATCTATCAATTGAATGAATATTTAAGTCCAGTTGAGAGTGAGGAGTAGGTATAAGTCATTTTTAAAAGTCCTCCTCTTCTCCTCCCTCCATCTCTTTTCCCCTGCCTACTCTCACACTTGTCTACAAAAGCATTGATTAGAGAGAGAACAGTATCTTCCGGCTTTGTCAAAGCAACTTTAAACATGTTTTATTCCTGCTGACATTAGGAAAAGGGAGCTGTTTTCTAAGCCCTGGAGGAAAGAAACTTGGGCTAACATAGCATATGAGGTAATACAGTGTGTCTGCTTCTGGAAAGGTAGTGAATCCTGACCATAACCATAGAAATAAAGTCCTGTCCTGTGAACCACTCCACTGCCTGCTAGTCACCTTAACTATGTTATGAAAAGGATTGTGTTGAGTGGCTTTCCTTGTAAAGGATTTTGGTGAAAGGAGGGTAAAAGAGAGGTAGGGGTTCAGATCAATGGCTCTGGTTTTGCCAGTATCTGGAGGATGTCAGAATGGTTTCAATACACCTGCTTCCAGGCCACAACTGGAGATTTTATGGCTGCAAATGAGAGGGATTGCTTATTTCAGAATAATGACAATATGAGCTGGTTGTGGATCTGTAGAAAGAAACACACTTTGCACTACTGCAGAAAGAAACAGAGGAGGACCATTCACCATGGGCTCTGATAAGTACCTTTCTGGAAGCCATTTCATTTCATTTTTATAATGGATTTATCACACACCATTATTAATCTTTTACTTTGCTGCAAAGAATAAGAGAAGGTTAATATTTCTCTTGTCTGTTGACAAGAGAGTAAAAATAATTAGAGTGGGTTTGGCTAGAATGTCCTAACGTTTCGCAAACATCTCAAGCTCCACATGCCTTAACTCATCAAGGCACCCACTGCATGCAAGCATACACCTGCATGACCTCACTTCTCAGTGTGTTCTTTCACCATGAATGTGGCACCATACACCCAGTACCCAAACCCCAAACTTGGGCATCATCCTGACTCCTTCGTCTCAGCCCTACATTCATATTTATCAATACTATCCCCAAGTTCCATTGGATTCTATCTCTTAGACAGCTCTTAAATCTATTTTTTCCCTTATCCTTTCTTCTACTTCCTAGTTCAGGCTGTCATCCTCTCTCTACTGATTACTGCAGGAGCCTCCGAAATTAGGTTTTCTGATTCCATTCTTGACTTTGCACTTCTGAAACGCACGGCTGACCAAAACAAACCCTTCAACAGCTTCCTGTCAGCCCCAGCACAGAGTTTACAATTCCTAACCTGGCTTATGTGATTCACCATGCCACTCTGCTTCCCTAGTTGGCCTCATATCACACCAACCTGCCTGTGGGTGGCCAAATACCAGAGCCAGGCAGACTCTTTCAGTTCCCCCACCTGGCCCTGCTAGAGCCCTCCCTCATTCCTCCTCTCAAACTTCTTAGCCTGACTCAACCTATCTTGTCCCTAAAGGATCTGGAAATTTCTCTAGTTAGTAAACGTTTTTCTATCTACCATTTGAGTGAAAAATTTTCCCGACGGCTTGTATCAGTCCTGCCCTGTTCATGGTGTGTCCTGTGTGCCTAGCATAGTGCCTGTTCAAGGAATGTGCCGAATAAATAAACAAGCATTTTAACTGAGTGTCTGCTATTTCAACTTAAGACGTGATATTTAAGTATGGTATTAGCACACAGACAAACCCTTTGATGAAGTCTTGTCCTTTCTTCTTTCGTTTTTCCGTACAGCAGCAATCAATGATTGGACCCGCATCTCCTGCAAATACCTCATAATCATCCATGGCTGTCTCTCTGGTTGCTGAAGAGGAAACCCGAGGCACATCTGAATTGTATTAGGATGAGACTCACTACCCAGCTCAGGTGTGAGCCTTTTCAGAGGCTCATTACGACTCTGACCTCACACTGGGTCTACACAACTGATGACAGGTGTGCCCCATAGCTAATAAGTGGCTGCTTGAAAAGGGGATCACTAAGAATCGTTCAGAAGAATCCACTGCATGAGTCAAGTCGCATCGCTTCCTTAGCCTGATCTCTGTTGGGGTCAACAGAAGCCTACCCCGCGTGCCAGCTATTCAGCCCGAGGGGCTGCTGCGGCCCGCTCACGCGTGCAGCCCGGGCTTAAGAGGAAGTGTGGGGAGGAAGGAAGTGGGTATAGAAGATTGCAGGGCTGTGAGTCTTGAAGAGAATAGAAATAACGTCTTTGTCACCAAAATGTTCCCCAGGCGCCTTCATGGGGGTTTTTTTGTTTTGCTTTGTTTTTAATTTGTAGCTCTCTGGATAATTTCTCTGGCGGCTGCTTACGCCCGCCCGAAAAGTGAGATATAGTTGTTAATTATCAGCTGAAGAACTAGACGGTTCCCGCAGTAGTCCGCGTCCCTGTGTTTGTGGCTGGCCGCGGAGGCTGGGGCCACAGGGCATTGCGTCCAGGCCCCCACCGCGGTTAAAAGGGGAAGCCTCGTTCCGCCTCCAGGTCCACTCTTGCTGCGCCCCTGGAGCCTCGGGCCATCCCGCGCTCTGCGGGCGGGGAGGCCGGGCCGGGCCGCGCGTCCTGCGCAGCTGAGGTCCCCCAGCGCCCCCTACAGCCGCACGTGGGGGGAGACGGAGCCCGGCCCTGCTCCTTCGCACCACGCCCGGGACCCCACCCAGCGGCCAGCGCCCCGGGACCGCACGAACACCCGCACCTCCCGGCCGCGGAATCGGGGCGTGGGGACCGGCGGGCGCGCGGCATCCCAGGCCGCCCGGATCGCTCCGCCCGCGGCTGGGGACTTCCCTTCCCCCCGCCCTCCCTCCTTTCGTCTCGCCAGTCAGGGCCGGACACACTGCGCCTCATCTCTTGGGGCGCTCTTCCCCCTTGGCCAGCCGTCGCATGCCGTGCAACTTTGGGGCAGTGGCCGTTTGGTGTTGAATGTTCCCCACGGAGAGCGCATGGCTGGAGAAGCGACGCGCGGCCCCCGCCCCAGAGGGGCCGCTGTCCGGAAGGCGGTGATGCTGTTGCTGTGCCTGGGGGTCCCGACCGGACGCACCTACAACGTGGACACCCGGAGCGCGCTGCTTTACCAGGGCCCCCCGAACACGCTGTTCGGCTACTCCGTCGTGCTGCACAGCCACGGGGAGAATCGATGGTGAGTGGAGTCGGCCTCCGGCGCTCTGGGATCTCAGAGTGGCGTGAGAACGGCGCCCCAGGGATTCCCTGCCCGGTTCAAACTTTCCTCTCCCTGGAGAATGCAGAAGGGAACCGCTGCGACAGCCGGATCGCTGGAGATCTCCCCGGGAAACTAACTTACCTGGGGGTGGCAGCTCCTGGTGTGCTCTGGGGCAAGGCCCTGACACTGTCGGAGGTGGCCGGCTGGGTGCGGGGTGCTGAGGGGAGAGGGGGTGGGGGAAGGTGCCCCGCTGCCAACTGCACGTTGGTCGAGACGGGGAGTTCAGCGGGCAGCACAGCTCACGTCTGAGCGCAAGTGCACGTTTGTCGCTTTAGGCTCGTAGTGGGGGCGCCCACTGCCAACTGGCTCGCCAACGCTTCGGTGGTCAATCCCGGGGCGATTTACAGATGCAGGATTGGAAAGAATCCAGGCCGGACGTGCGAACAGCTCCAGCTGGGTGAGTTGGGTCTGGGACCAAGAATTAGTTACCCCTCACTCCGGCTTGCGGACCGCACCATAGGACAAGACCTAGAAAAACTCGTGTCGCCTGTTACTTCTAGTTTAAAGCGTACAGAGTTTCAGTTTTAACTCCACACCATTTTCTCTTAATATAAAAGGGTCCTTTTCTATCAATATTTTTCTCCCGTTTGCTTATGGTAACGATTGCACTCTGACAAAACTATGCAGAGGAAAGTTGCTTATGATACCTTCCCTTCACTTTTCCCTGTCTCCCACCACGTGTGAATCACATTTTAAAGTCTCTCAGCATATTAACGACAGGATCCAGCTAAGCCAAGATTTAAGAATTTTATTTCCATCTTTGACCTATCACCCTTGTTAAAGAACAGGCTAAGGAGCATATCAGGAATAGCAGTTGGAATTGATCCCATATCCTGTCATTTAGCCGAAGGGATTTTTTTAAAAAATGATATAGTTTTAATTAGACCATGCAACGTAAAAGAAAAGCACAAGGAAAATTGGCATTTTCATTGTTAATATGGTTAACATGAGGCTTAACATATAACTTTTCATTCCCAAAACTCTGTTAAATGGGTCCATCTTTTTGCAGTCATTTTTTAAATGTTTGTTCTTAGACTTGTGATGACTCGAAAAATGTGTACTGATGGGGGAGGGGAGAAGTTTCATGTTTCAAAGCCAAAAGCAAATTTTTTGCACACAGACAAGTGGGGGAAGAAAGGGGAACTAACGTTAATCCAGACCTATCTTGTTCCAAATAGCGTTGGGCAGTGCTGTACATACTGCTTATTTTTTTCCCCTCAAAGCACCCTGGGTCATGATTGACATTGTTCTTACTTTACATAGAAGGACTCTGACTCAGAGTTGCAAGTACCTTTTCTAAAGTAACTTAGCTAGTGAGAGGTAGGCGAGACCCGAAGTCAAAGTCAGGTCTGTTTGGATGCAAAGTCTAAGCCCTTTCCTTCCATGTATGCATCTTCAATGCAAATAAAATTAAATGAAGGGTCCAATGTGTTTTCTGCTGAACTGCTGGATCATCTGTAAATGGTGAATAAAAGGTCACAATTGGTACTTTATTTTTGCTATAAATAGACTTTTGAAATTAGCTAGTTATTGCATCTTTAACTCTTTTTTCTTTTTATTGTAGTCTTTGCTTTTTTTTTAAACTGTGAAGCTGCTTCCCTTCATTTGTTTATCTGTGCTATAAATGGACTTTTGAAATTAGCTAGTATTGCATCTTTAACTCCTTTTCCTTTCCATAGCAGCCTTTGCTTTTTTTTTTTTTAAACTGTGAAGCTGGTTCCCTTTATTTGCATGAATTCAAATAGAGTGTGAACATAATGGAATTTTTACTTTTAACTCAGAGATCACCCACATAAGTCCAGGGATTGTCTGTAGCTGGCACAGCCTCTTGTTGAGCCCCAGCATCTTGTTGAGCATCCTCCATCCTAACAGGCAGATTAGAATGCATAAAATATTCACAAACCTATACATTTGGAATAATTTTGAAAAGCGTAATTTTCATTGCATGAGAGAGTTGTGGGGTAAAGATTTAGGGAGTGGAGTAGACAACCTTGGTCTGCCTGGGGATCTTGGCAAGATCTCAGGAGGGAACAATTTCATTTCTGTTGTCATCGTTTCCTGATCCATGACATTATAACTACTGGTATTTAGCACCTACTTCCTCTCTGGATGGGGACTGAATCTATTTCTGGATGTCTGTATTTAACTAGATAGATCATGTCATAATATTACATAAAATTTAAGATGATAATGCCTGTCAGTTGAAGGAAAACCTAAATCCTTTGGGTGTGTGGAGCATAGGAGTCGACAAAAAAAATATTCTCAGAAAAATGTGCACATAGTAGACCTGTAACAAACATGAATTAAATGAAGATTTGTTGGATGGATGAAAGAATAAAAGTAAAGAGAAATAAAGTAAAGGGAAAGTTTTATTGAGTTAAGAGCATTAATTAGAAATGACAAGCTAAAGTGATAGTTTTACATTTCAAAATCTGGTCAATATACAAAGTACTTACTGAGATGAAAGACAAAAAGGAAGACAAGATTCCTAGTCAATTAACTGATTAAAACATTGATAGCTGTCATAATAGCTTTGACTACTTGCCAAAGAGTTGACTAAGTTATTTCTCATGTAACATTCTAAAAAAAAAAAAAAAGTACACCCTTTTTTCCTTAAATGAAGAAACTGCTCTGTTCAGAACTAATTCAGAAGTAACTTAAAGCTGTAAAATAGGAATTGAGGCTAAAGTCTAGAAAGAAAACACTGGAAGACAATAAATTGGTAACAAAGATATTTTAGGATTCTCAGGTTTATGGCTATGTACTATTTTGTATCAAGTTTCAAGGGTGTGTGTAAATATATATAAGCCATCTTATTGAGACTATGGAGTGTATGTGTGTGAGAGAAAGAAACTGTATAAAATAGCTTCAACTGTCCCATCTCAACTGTGATGACACTAATGTTTGAAAAATGCTAGCTCAGTACCTAACACATAATAGACATTCACCAAATAATAGTTTATTTCTTATCTCTATTTTCAACTTAAATCTAGTATCTGTATGTTATCTGTACTAATCAGGTTGAGGTTAATAAATAAGGACAATTAATAAACTAAGCCAAAAGTTTAAAAGTTAAATGTATTAATTAAAAAGTAACAGTTGATGTGAAACACAACAAAAAATATTTTGTTGTCTCATCAAAAAATGTAATAACTAAAGATTGAGCTATGATTGCCATGTTCATAAGGTGTCTTTGGAATAACTTTATTTGCTATCAAGAATATGAAAGTGCAGGGTGTCATAAAATGGTGCCCATCCCCTACACAATTAAAAATATCCATATGTAAGTCTGTAGAATTTCAGATCAACAGTTGGGTCAGATAGACTCCTTCCCTCAAAAGAGGAGGTCAGTACTTCCCCTACCCACCCCTGTGGATAATGTTGTCACGTACCATGCCACACTCACTGTAGCCATAATCAGAAGAGAGCAGCAAATGCCCATTTATCTAGAATGCCCAGGATGAGAAATGTTTAGGGGTAAGACACCTCTTTTAGTGAAGTGAATGACTGCAGAGGCCGTATCAAGAAAGTTGCCTGGATAGTATCACAGATGCTTTTCTGTCTGCATACAATTAGTCATCTTCCACATCTCTGCCTGCTTGAGAGGTGTCTCTGCTCTCATTTCCTGGCTACCAGAGGAAGGTAGTCTCCTCATCAGGAGGGCCCAGACCCAGACCTGCTCATGAAGACTCTGTCTGAGGAGACCATGGTGATTTCCATATATCCACTTAATCTTCCCCTTAGGCACTCTGTGTCCTCCTTGAGGCTTGTTTAAAGGAAACTTTGTTGACAAATGGTTCTTGAATCAAGATCTCACAAATAATGACTCTGTTAATATAGCTAAGCATAGTCCTTCTAGGGGTTACCAATATTCAAAGACTTAGAAACATAATAAATTATATAAATGATTATAAAATTATACTAAAAAGATAGTCTTTATTTGGTCATTCAAAAGCCACTCCATATATTTCCATTACTTTGGAATTACCACTGATAGCATTAGACGTATGTATGCACACACGCTCACACGCACTGCCATTCATCTGGATAATAGTATAAACTTACATGTTTACACCGTCCAATTCAGGAGCCACTCAGCATGTGTGGCTGTCGAACATACGAAACGTGGCTAGTCCGCAGTGAGAGGTGTTGTAAGTTACATACTGGATTTCAAAGACTTAGTACCAAAAAAACCTCATTAATTTTAAAGATATTGATTACATACTGAAATATTTAAAAATTAATATTGTAATGAAGTAATATTTTGCACTTAATAAAATGTTAGAATTTTACTTATTTTTTACTCTTTTAATATGGCTACTATAAAATTGAAAATTTCATATGGGCTTGCATTACATTTCTATTGGGCAGAACTGCTATAGAGAAACCTAAATCCCCTGTGTAAAATAACGCTAACTTCTTAGCAGGTGCTTTCTCAGTAGCCATGTATAAAATGAATAAGACTTTCTCTTTTCTTCTCCAGACCAAGTGTTCTATCCTTACTGGGCCTTTAAGCTCCCTCCCTGCGCCTCTCTTTTTCTTCCTGGAAAAACCAATGACCCATTTCAAGTTAGTCACCATTACCCTTCTTTGAATTTCTTTCTGAAAATTATATTACCTTAACCAGCCTCCAGGTTCATGATTACATAACCTATTGAAAGAGGTTGAGTATTGTATCATTAAACTAATGATTATCTAGGCCTCGGTGGTTGTTTTTTTTTTTTTTTTTTCTTTTTAGAGATGGGGTCTCACTATGTTCTCCAGGCTGATCTTGAATTCCTGGTCTCAAGTCGTCCCCCTGCCTCAGCCTCCCAAAGTGCTGGGATTATAGGCCTGAGCTGCCATGCCTGGGCTCTAACCAGCACTTTTACTTGACTCACAGGAGTTGTTAGTTTAACATTAAGGGGCAAACGTCTCACTTGAAACTTCAAATATGTTTTTCTTGATAACTTTCTTTTTTCATTTGTAATATGTTTTAAGTTGTAGTGAGATTGATGCAGATTGTTCATTTTAAGAAATCATCCCTGAATATAGGCTGTTACGCTACTTCTGCAGAAAATCAAGACAGAGAGCCTCATTAATGAACTATCAGGTTAACAGAAAGAAGTTCCCTGATTTCCAGCAATTTCCCAAACCTCATCTTCATTATTAAGTGGATGAGGTTTCCACCTGATCTCTAATTTGAGTGATGAGGCTTTCTAAATGCATTTTATTTTTTGCCTCAAGTTTACTTGGTCACTGAGTGGTATACCTAGTGATCAAAGATATCTTAGCAACAGTTCTCGGGCCAGATATGGTGATTCATTATATATGTGGATCATGTATTCAGTCATTTATTGAGGGATGCCTAAGGGCCAGAACCTGGGCATAGAAAAGAAACATGCTCTTTGTCCCAGGGGGTTTATAGTCTATAGGTTAGGTTATTATAGAAAAGTATGGTGGGCAGAGCTAATCTAGTTATGAGAGTAAGATGTTGTCTTCCTGAGGAATTGATGTTCAGGTGAGGAACTGAATAGTAACCAGGAGTCAGCCAGAGGCAGAGGCCATGGGAAAGCATGCCGGACAGAACAGTGTATGTAAATACTCTGAAGCTTTTTAGGGCAAGGGACCTTTGCAGACCTGAAAGATCAGTACAGTTGGATTATGGAGTATAAACTGGAAAGTGGGTTGGAGAGGCAGGCAGGGATGATTCTGGTACAACATTGTAAGGATGAATTTATCCTAAGGTGTTTGAAGCTAGGTCATGACGAGATCAGATTTGTGCATTTGACAGATTCTTCTGGTTGCAGAGTAGTGAATGCTTTGGAGTAAATGGATTAAGACTGAAGATAATCAGCTGTGGGAAGATTTTGTTATAATTTAGGCTACAGATTACAGATGCCTGTGCTAGAACAGTGGCAGTGGGAATAGAGAAAAACAGAGATTCTACAGATCTTTAGAAGATCTGGTCAACAGCAGTTGGTAATTATTGAATGAGAAAGATGAAGAAGAACCTTTCAAAGATGTTACCCAGGATTCTGACTTGGGCTGCTGCCTGGATGAGAAAGGGAAGAGCAGCAACATTTCTGGCAAAATGATGAGTTTCATCAGCTTGAGGTTCCTGTGAGACATGGAAGTCAGTGTCCAGTAATCTCTTGAATCTGGTAGGCAGGAGAGAGATCTGTACTGGCAATTCAGAGACAAGAGTAATTGACATACAGATGATAATCGAAGCCATAGAGGTAAATGAGCTTAGCCTGGGAACTCTTTAGGGTGACTAGATCAAAGGGTAGATTACTGAGGATTCCTGCAATTTGAGAAGTGGCTAGAATAGTACTGCTCAACTCTGGCTGCACCTTAAATTCTCCTGCAGATCTTTGAGAATACTGATTTGGGTGGCCCCATCCCAAACTAATAAAATCTCTGGAGTGGGTCTAGGTAGGGCATCAGGTGTTGCCAGAGGTCCCCAGATGATTCCAGTATTCATTCATGGTTGAGAACCGCTGTAGAAGAAAAGAGGAGCCTGAGAAAAAGAGGAGAGGCCAAAGAGGTAGCAATAAAATCAAGTCAATGTGGCATGGTAGAAGTCAAAGAAAGAGTGTATCTTGAGAAGTTGTTGGCAGTGTTAAGTTGCCAAGACATCAAGCAAGATAAGAATTTCTGGGTTTCATTGGGTTTAGAGAGAATCAATTCATTAGTAATCACGGTAAGGCAAGTTTGAATGTTGAAGCCAGACTACAGAGGGTTGAGAAGTGAGGAATGACAGCAAATGACAACTCTTTTAACTAGATTGTTCCTGCATTAATTCCAGACATTTTATTGATTATTTATATACTGGAAGTACAAAGTTGAATGAGACATGGTTGAAGCCCTCAAAGAACTTAGTCTAGATGACAGGAGAAACAGGTAAACAGATAATTAATTACATGATAATGTAATAAGGATGACAATAGAGACGTACACAGTGGCAAGAAGAAATGAATTGAGAGAGAAAGCTCCTGCAGGAGTGAAACCTGAGTAGTGGAGCCAGTTCTGACCAGTTTTGAAGAGCACATGTAAAAGCTCAATAAATATGAAATGAATGGATACATTTTCCAGATTTGGGTGAAATCCTGTGGGGCTTGCTGAACATTTTAGCCTCATTCCAAGGGATGTAGGTCAGCCTTGGGTTCCACAGCCTCCATTTACTGACACTGGGCAATCCAAACAATAACACCCACTCCTGAGATGAGGAGCTTGAAATTTACTGTATTTAAAAGCAGGGATTTTTAATTTTAAGAATAGCTGGAAACATCAAATTAGAACATGAGGATGTTCTAATTGGACTTACAAGTGACAGGACTAGGCTCAGTAATGTTTGTTCTCAGTTTACCCCCAAGAATTTTAATAAATGATGAGAAATAATTTTATAGAAATTACATGAAATACTATAATTCACAATGAATATGTTTAGAAATAGGAAGACTGTAGACTTAGCTTTTGAATACCTTTTATGGGACTTCTTATGTGGAGTGGATTAGACATGTCATTTTAAAATCATTCTCTACGTAGAAGACAACCCTGGTCAATGTCTCCATCTGTTTGTGAAACCTTTTAGGCCAGGCTCAACCCAATACCATTCTTTGTCGTCTTGTGAAAGTTTTCAAGTAGTCATTAGAATATCATCATTTTGTCCTTCAATTATTGTCTCTGCAACATCTAATTCTACCCGTTACATTCTGCCTGGAGACATGTCCTTTGATATTTGTAACTCATCTCAGTTTGACCCTGCATTGGTCAGGACAATGTGATAGATTCCTCACTGATTTTTATTTCTTGCACATATTTTTAAACTTTGCTATCTTCCTGATCTCCTTTAATTTTTTTTTCTTATGTGCATCTTACCCAATGAATTCCAAAGCCAAGCACAGAATTTCAATACTGACCACCAAGCAGATTTCCCTGGAGCTTTGTTTCTGTTCACATTTTTGTTTTGATCTTATTTCAGAGATATATAAAATGGTATCCACACATTAGTGATAGTTTTTCAAATGAATTTTTAAATCCAAGGTATTAATTGAAAACCATGGAAGTACAGAATTTTTTCTCTTATTTTCTAATGTTGGAAGTTAATATATAATATTTTAGCAGTAGGTTATTTTAGAAATACAAGATTGTAGTGCAGAATTATTGATAATTTCAATATCTGGAATTAACATGGAAAAGTACTAATCATAAATTATTGTACAGCAGGGTGGTGGTTGATAATGTGGTTTGTAACCTTTCCCCCAGTATTAGAAGTGTGCCCTTAGGCAAGATGTTTAGTCTCCCCTGTTTCAGCTTCCTAATTCATAAAATTGGAATGATGATGATAATACCTACCTCCTAGGGATGTTATAAAAATTAAATGAATTAATATGTGTTTACGTGTACTAAAACTACTTGGTACCTAGTAGATACATGATAATAATTGGAGAGTAACTTTCTCTCTTTAAATTATGCTCACTAAATATATCAGTTACAGTACATTTTTTGCTGTAGTTATTAAAAAGACTAGTGTAGGTTTTCTGCGAGATTTTGAAGAAGTTTGGGACCAAGGTCCTTGGTGGAGACCCTGAACCTAGAATCAAGTTCAGAAGTTTCCCTGTTGTCTAGAGTCGTGAGTCCTAGTGATGACTCAGGATTAGCCCAGACTATAAAATTGCAACCCCAAAGTTTAGCACTGCTCTCTAGAGACATTAATCTGAATGTTGAACTCTCTTTCTAGATATACTAGAATAGAATCAAATAAAATCAAAATAAAATAATAAGAGACTGAAATAACTGGCTTTTTCAGTCCTATAATTATATGAACTATTTCTCACATTAATTGAACATGATTGCTTCCCATTATCAGATTTTGATTAGGCAGTCTGAGAATATCACATTTAAATACAAGTGTTTCCAAAAAGAAATACTTCGAGAATGGTTTGTAAATTTTATGTTTTGATATTTTGACTCTCTTGCTACTAGACTAGCTGGAGGAAAAGATCTTAGAAGTTTAGTACTTTCATGTCTTGTATCTCCTCTAAAACTTGGATATTTTGCTTTTTATTACCCCAAATTATTTTTATTGCTATGGAATTCATAAATGTCACTATTATCTTTGGAAACATCGCCACCATGTTTAATTAGATGTGTGAGAAAAGTACATAATTTAATATAATGTATTTTGTAGTAATTAGGATTTGATAGGAAAAATTAAATGATTGCGTCATTTGTTTTTTTTTCAAAGCCAATTTCCATCTTTAATTTTTAAAAATTTTCTTGAAGTATAGAAGAAAGGCATTGCTTAACATAATAATAATGAATAACTCATTTCAAATGATCTACCATTTTATTTTATGGTGACACATTGGGGGCATTTTCACTAAAATCTGAGATAAGACAAGAATATTTGCTACCACTAATAAATTTTAAGTTCCCCCTGGGCATTCTAATCAATGCAATATAAAAAGAGGGAAAAAAGTTCAAACACTATAAAGAAGAAATAAAAAATTTTGTAAATGATATAACTGTTAACTTATAAAAATGCTTGCTTTGAATTTATTTTGCTCTTCTTTTTCTATTTTTTTTTCCTTTTTTTTTTTTTATATTATTATTCCAACGTATTGTGAGGGTACAAACATTCTAGCTACACTTTATGTCTTTGCCTTCCCCAAATGCAGGTTAAAGGCATGCCCTTCCCTCCCTTTAATGCTCCCCGTGACCTTTAGTTGTAGATTCGCCCCCCATCCCCCTAATCCCTGGAGAGTATTTCCGGGATCCATCTGTACTCGCCATCAAATTGGTACTAACTGATCAACACTAGGGAGAAAAGATATTTTTGTTTCTCTTGTTTACAATTACATCTTCAGCACATAGAACAGTACCTAGGAAATAGGAGATGCTCAATAGATATTTGTGGAAGGAATAAATTAATGAACAAATGAACATCCACTGTGTGCATGACACTGACAGCTGTTTTGGACCATGGCACTGTGTGATATATTTAGTTTGCAGCATTTTGTACATAGAAATAGTATAAACCATTATTCTCTTAGTGATAATAAACTCTAAATTGTTGAATGTAAAGCATTTGACAAGAGTTATGGGATTATTTTGAACTTAGTGAAGACATGTAGCTATTACATTTTTGAAGCCCAGTGATTTTTATGATGTAAAATTTATGACCAAGTCACCTTTTTAAAACTAATTATGAGAAAATAGAACTTTCAAGTTGGAGAATTCTAACATGATTATAAAAGCACTTGACCCTGCCTTTTCTCCATCAAATCTCTTTTCTTTTTTGCATGGGACAAATTTTCATCTTAGCCTCTGAAGAATTATGTCCTGCAGTAACTTGTAATGACTGCCATCTGTTAAGGAGAGATCTTTAACATTATAGAATTACAGAATTGTTATAGCTTTAGGGTTCCTTGATCCAAAATATGGAAAAATAGCACCTCATTACTTCAGCAGATGTTTTTCTTTTTTATACTCAAATTCCAGTGTCAAGAAGCCAGTCCTTACTTCATCCTCACAAAAATAAAATATTCCGTATTCCATATTGAAGTATGAAAGAAAAAAAAAGGAAAAAGATGCAGAATGTTTTGGATGCCAAATAGCACATGGAGAGCTTTGTACACCAGGACGTCTTGGAACATCGGTGACGGGATGCCTTCTCACAGCTGCTGGAGCCCCTCTGATGAGAAGTCTTTGTGGAAAAAAAAATAGGCAATCAACATTTTGCAAAGGATGACATTTTCTATTAAATTAACTCCACTTTTTATATAACACAGCTGCAACAGCTTTATGTGGCTTTTCCTAATGATACCTCATCTTATAAGCACATGAAGTAGCAAAATAGTTTGTCAATGGCTCCCTCTAAATTCACAATGTTTCTGAGTAATGACTTCCCACTTCACCTGGAAGTTCCCAGCCCAACCCTGAACATCCCAGATGCCTGTGTTTATTGATGTCTGTAACAACACAAAACACTAAAAGGGACCCCTGAGTATGAAGGGCAGACTATGTCAGTGGCTTCCCAATATGCCCCCAAATCACAGTGTCCTTCTTCAAAAAAGCTGGGATACGAATTGGTCATTGAAGATTTAGAACGGTGCCTTGTATACCCACTCCATAAATACTCACTGAATGAATGGATGGTCAATTCACTTCTCTAGGTTTCATTTTAATTAAAAAGAAGGTAGTTTTGCAGTTTTTATGTTTTAGCAAGTTGCTTTTAAAATGCAATGGTTGTAAATCAGTAGGTTTCCTAAATGCTCTCAACTTGTGCTGATGTCCTTCTTCTATAGTAAAGTGTTGCATTTTTGCAGATGTGTGTAATACTAAATATATACATACTACTGCTAAATACCATAATATCTTGAAGAAATTATTCATATTATTGTAGATTAAGCACTTTTGGCCATGGGATTTAATGTCTCATGTATTAAAGTACTAATTTTGAACATTGAAGATATACTGAAAACTTTCTTTTATTGGGCTTTAGTGTTCAGAAGAAATTCTGTAATTATTTGGATACATACTGGATAGATTATAAAACCAATTTTATAAACTTTAAGGCTCAGTTTTGCAATACTTAAGCTAAAAGTTAAAAATATGTTTTCTCTAGTTTTCTGGTTTACACTCAGTCATGCACTTCATAATGATGTTTCAGTCAATGATGGACTATATATATGAAGGTGGTCTCATTAGTACATAATGAAACTGAAAAATTCCTATGACCTAGTGATGTCATAGCTGTCACAACATCATAGTACAATGCATTACTCATGTATTTGTAGTGATGCTGGTGTAAACAAAACTGTGGTGCCAGTCATATAAAAGTATAGCACATATAATTATGTATAGTACACAATACTTGAAAATAATAAACTATTATACTGCTGATTTATGTATTTACTATATTATATTTTTAATTGTTATTTTGGAGTATATTCCTTCTACTTATATAAAACAGCTAACTATAAAGCAACCTCAGGCAGCTCCTTCAGGAGGTATTCCAGAAGACATTGTTATCATAAGAGATGACAGCTCCATACTTGTTACTGCCCCTGAAGACCTCCTAGTGGGACAAGATGTGGAGGTGGAAGACAGTGATATTGACGATCTTGACCCTGTGTAAGTATAGGCCAATGTGTGTGCTTGTGTTTTAGTTTTTAACGACGAAATTAAAAAGTAAAAAAGAAAAATTAAAAACAGAAAAAATTACCAAATAAGGATATAAAGAAAGAAAATATTTCTGTACAGACATCAAAGTGTTTTAAGCTAAGTATTATTACCAAAGAGTAAAAAGTTTTAAAGAAAATTAAAAGATTATAAAGTAAAAAAGTTAAGCTAAGGTTGATTTATTATTAAGTAAAAAATTATAAATTTAATGAGTTCTAAGTGTACAGTGGTTTATAAAATCTGGAGTGTTGTACAGTAATTTCTTAGGCCTTCACATTTACTCACCACTCACTCACTGACTCACCCAGAGCAAATTTCAGTCCTGCAAGCTCCATTCATGGTATGTGCCCTGTACAGTTGTATCACTTTTTATCTTTTATACTGATATTTTACTGTACATTTTCTATGTTTAGATACACGAATACTCGCCAGTGCATTACAATTGCCTACAGTATTTAGTGTAGTAATAAGCTGTACAAGTTTGTAGCCTGGGAGCAACGGGCTACATCATATAGCCTAGTTGTGTAGTCAGCTGTACCATCTAGGTTTTTGTAAGTACGTTCTATGATGTTTGCAAATGACAAAATTGTCTAGCAGTACATTTCTCAGAATGTTTCCCCATTGTTAAGCGGCACATGACTGTATTAAATCATTCTTTTCCACAGAGCATTTTAGATAACATGGTGAAAGCAAAACAAAACAAAAATAATAATGACTAGCATGAAGTATTTTGCAACTAAAAATATAAAAAATTTAAAAATACTTCATTATTGGCATTAATCTAACCTAAAAGTTACTTTAGGAAACCCTTCTCTATCTCTGTTGATATCAGGTACCTATGTTTTATTCTCTCAAATAATTCTATAGTTTCCTTTCATGATATTTATTTATCATACATTTTGTTTATATATTTATAAGATTTATTGATCTATTAAGAGGAAGCTGCATAAGAACAGGGACTATCTTATGCTCACCAGTGATTCCTGGTACCAAACACAGTTTTTGACACAAAATGGGTCATCAGTAATTATTTCTTGACTGAATGAAAGAGTAGAACATTGCTAGATTGCTAGAAGTTCAGTTGGCTGATTTATTTTTAATATCTGTATTGAGTTTAGTTGTGTGAGTGTATATACCCTAACTTACTTATCTCATTATGCTAGACATTTATTTTTTGTCAATATTTTGCCATATAAAATAACCCAATTGTTATTTATATTTGTCTATAAAATGTGTTATAAAATTTCAAACTGATATGAAAAGAGTTTCCAACACATAATGAAATAGCCCAAGAACATGCTGAAAAATGGCAGAAAGAATGTAGGTCAGTCTTAACTGATGCGTTAATCCCACGTATATAAGACTAGATATCTAAATTTTAAGACTTAGCATTTTCTTTTATTTTAATTATTTGATATCAATATCACAAAATTAAAATATTCTTGATGTTACATGCCCTTAATTTGTTCACATTCTGACTTAAAATATTTGACAAGCATATATTTATACACATTATTTTCACAATGCTCATAAAAAATAAGAACTTTTCTCTGTTGGTTTAGTGAAAGTTCACCTTTCTCTGGCTGCTGGGACATGCTAATATGGAAAAGCCATCCTGAGAAATAGCATCATTTTTGGTTTCTCATAGAAATGAAAGCAGTGGTGTAGGGGCAGCCTGATTCAGAGCCCAAATAGCAATGGCCTCCACTTTAAAAATCACAAGCCTGCACCTAACTGACAAAATTATTTACTATCGTGTTGGGGAATAAATGATATGGGATACTCTGATTGGCTTGGATGGTTTGGCCAGAAGCCAGAGGGAGACAGGAAACTGAGTAATCTTCTGTTTCCCAGGATGTAGATTGCCCACATGGCAGTGAGCCAGGGTCGAACTGAGAGTTTTTTGGAACAGAAGTTCCATGCCTGCCAGCATTTTCCTGGAGCTGCCTGCCTGGTTCCTTCCATGGAGAATGGCATCATTCCTTCTCCTTTCTTCCACAATGAACTGCAGTGAAACTCTACGAGGCTGGCTTAATTTTCCCCCAGGCAGCTGGGGACCAACCTGCTTCTCTTAGTCAAAGTGACTCTTAGATTTGGGGACTATAAGGATGGGTCTGTGGACCTTTTCTGATACTTCCAAAACTCAATTGCATCATTTGGGGTCATGGAGGGGAGATTTGTGAACTGATCTCAAGTGAGGAGGAACCCACGTGGATAGAACTAAAAGGAGGGTGAAGAGTGCATTTTTGCTATGGTGCATACATGGGAAACCCTTCCCACTTAGGGAATGGCAACTGCCCTTCCTGTCTTTGCTGTAGAAGCTTGCAGTCTGGTCCTGCTGTGCTGCCTGACTGCAAGTGCCTACTGACTCACCTAGATGGTTTGGCAAGAAGCCAGAAAAGAGAAGCCTAAACACTACTTCTGTCTGCTAGACTGTGAATTCTGGACTGTCCCACTTCCACAAGCAGGTTCTTTGGCATGGGGGCACCCTGTATCCACTAGGCTTCCCACAGTGGCCTGGGACCTTTGACTGTCATTGGGACAGCATTCACACCAGCCTCTGGGGAGCCTGGATGAAGACTTGCCTGACCTAGCCCCACCTGGCTCTGCTCCCTGCATCAGCCTTGAGTGGTGGCAGATCATGAGAAGGTTCCCCCAGGGAGTTCTAGGGCCCAGCTCAGCCCCTGTGATATCTGAGTGCTTCCTATGTTAGACTAGGACTGAGCATAGTTCCCACAAACACCGTCACTTCTAGATCTCTCCTGCCAGAAAAACCTACTGGCAGAGAGGTCAATGTGTACAGCCCATTTCATCATTTGCCAATTGAATTGAACAGAGCTCAGCTGATTCTTACCTGCAAGTGCCGCTTACTAGACGAGAGACAAAACTGGATGTCCCAACACACAGTTTTTGCTATTAGAAGTTCACAGGGCTGGGCAAACAGGCAAGATTCCAGAGATGCCCCATCTCTCTTTCTCAGCAGGAGGCAAGGAACCAGCCTACATGTATAGTATGTCATCACCACAGCCTACAAATAATTAACATTTAAGGAAATCACCACATTAAGCTACCTAATATTAAGTAATTTATTCAGAGCTTTGGCCATCTCAAAGTACCCACAAGCAAAACCAAAGGTCCTTACTAATATACGCTACATTCAAACCTTTAAGAGAGGAAAAAAATACCCCTCTGAGCAAAAGTAAAGTTAAAAACAAGAAATGACATCTTCTCCAGAGAGAAGAAATCAACACAAGAATTCTTGCAGTATGAAAAAATAGAGTTTAACAACACCCCCAAAGAATCATACTAGCTCTCCAGAAAGGGATTCCAACCAAAAGGAAATTACTGAAATGTCAAATAATGAACCCAAAATATGGATTGCAAGTAACCTTAATGATATCCAAGGGAAACTTGGAAACCAACACAAAGAATCCAAAACAATAATTGAGGACATGACTGAAAATTTCAGTAAAGAGATAGATATTAGAAACAAAATATAACAGAATTTCTTGAATTAAAAGAATTATTTGGGGAAGTATAAAATACAGTGGAAAGTTTTAACAATAGACTAGACCAAGCAGAAGAATGAAATTCAGAGCTTGAAGATAAGGCTTTTGAATTAACCCAATCAGTCAACAATAAAGAGAAAAAATTTTAAAAAATGAACAAAGTCTTTGAGAAATATGTGATTAGGTAAGACAACCAAATATAAGAATTATAGGTATCTATGAAGGGGTAGAGGAAAAAGGAAAAAGCATAGAAAAACTATTTGAGGAAAAATGAAGGGAAATTTCTCTGGTCTTTGTAGTGATTTAGGCATCCAGATACAAGAAGGTCATTGAACTCCTGAAAGATTCATTACAAACACAACCCAAATATCTGTGATCTCCAAGAAACCCATTTAACTTATAAATATTCTCATAGACTCAAGATAAAGGGGTGAAAAAAAATACGCCATGCACATGGAAACCACAAGTGAAAAGGAGTAGCTATTTCCATATCAGATAAAATAGACTTTAAATCAAAAACAGTAAAAAAAGACAAAAATGGTCATTATATAATGATAAATGGATAGATTCAGCAAGAAGATATAACAATCCTAAATATATATGCACCTAACATAGGAGCTCCCAGATTCATAAAACAAATACTACTAGATCTAAGGAAAGAAATACACAGGAACATAGCAATAGTTGGGGGCTTCAATGGTCCACCGACTGAATTAGACAGATCATCAAGGCAGAAATCAACAATGAAACACTAGACTTAAACAAGACTCTAGAACAAGTGGACCTAACATACATTTACAGAATATTCTACCCCCAAACTGCAGAATATAGGTTCTTCTCATCAGCACATGGGACATTATCCAAGATAGATCATATGTTAGGCCATAAAACAAGTCTTTGCACATTCAGAAAAATAGAAATCATACTATGTATCTTCTTAGACCACAGTGAAATAAAACCATAAATCAATTCCAAGAGGAACTCTAAAAACTACACAAATACATGGAAATTAAATAACCTGCTGCTGAACAATCCTTAAGTCAATGAAAAAATTAAGACGGAAACCCCCACAATTTTTCAAATTGAACAATAAAGGTAACACAAGCTTCTAAAATCTCTAGAATACGAAAAAATAATGCTCAGAGGGAAGTTCACAGTCATAATTGCCTACATCAAAAGATGGAATGATCACAAATTAACACTCTAATGTAACACTTCAAAGAAATAAAAAGAGAGAAATAAATCAAACCCACAGTTAGAAGAAGAAAAGAAATAACAAAGATCAGAGCAGAACTAGCTGAAATTAAAAACAAAAAAAATACATCCTTGCAATGGTGAATTGTGCTGCCATAAATATTTGAGTTCAGATGTCTTTATTATAGAATGTCTTTTGTTCCTTTGGAAAGATGCCTAACAGTGCAGCATTGTAGAGGGGAAAGGGCACCTTCAAATCATGGATTGGGTGTGGCAGAGTCATAACATGTAACCAAAATGTTTGTACCGCCATAATATCCTGAAATAAAAATAAACAACACAAAGCATAAATGAAACAAAATTTGCTTCTTTGAAAAGATAAACAAAATTGATAGACCATTAGCTAGATTAATCAAGAATAGAAGAGAAAGGATTCAAATAAGCTTAATCAGAAATTAAAAAGAAGACATTGCAAACTGATACCACAGAAATATAAAATATCATCTAAGACTACTATGAAAAACTCTGCACACACAAATTAGAAAATCCAGAGAAAATGGATAAATTTTTAGAAACATACAACTTCCGAAGCTTGAATCAAGAAGAACTAGAAGTCCTGAATAATCCAATAACAAGTAGTGAGATTGAAACAGTAATAAAAAATTTCCCAACGAAATAAAGCCCAGTACCAGATAGATTCATAGCCAAATTCTACCAGACCTACAAAGAAGAACTGACATCTATCCTACTGAAACAGTTCCATAATATTGAGAAGTAGGAAATCCTCCCTAACTCATTCTATGAAGTCAGTATCACCCTGACACAAAGGGCAGAAAAAGACACACACACACACAAACTACAGACCAACACCCCTCAAGGACATAGATGCAAAAATCCTCAACAAAATACTAGCAAACTGAATTCAACAGCACATCAAAAAGATAATTGAACATAATCAAGTGGTTTTCATCCTAGAGATGCAAGGATGGTTCAACGTATGCAAGTCAATAAATGTGATTCACCACATAAACGGAATTTAAAACAAAAACCATATGATCATCTCAATAGATGCAGAAAGGGCATTTGATAAAATCCAGCACCCCTTCATGATAAAAACTGTCAGCAAATTAGGCATAGAAAGAACATAACTCAAAATAATAAAAACCATATATGACAAATCAATGGCCAACATCATACTAAATGGAGAAATGTTAAAAGAATTCCCCCTAAGAACTGAAGCAAGACAAGGATGCCCACTGTCACCACTTCTATTCAACATTATACTGGAAGTCCTAGCCAGAGCAATTAGGCAAAAGAAAGAAAGAAAATGCATCTAAATCAGAAAATAAGAGGTGATCGTATATCTAGAAAACCCTAAAGTTTGTGAATGATGTGATCTTATGTTTAGAAAACCCTAAAGATTCCTCCAAAGACTCCTAAAACTGATAAATAAATTGAATGAAGTCTCGGGTTACAAAATCAATGTGCACAAATCAGTAGCATTTCTATACACTAAGAACAAGTTGAAAGCCAAATCAAGAGCTCAATACCATTCAGAATAGCTTCAAAGAAAATAAAATATGTAGGAATACACTTAAGTAAGGAGGTGAAAGATTTCTACCAAAAAAAAATTACAAAACACTGATGAAGGAAATCATAGATGACACAAGCAAATGAAAAAACATCCCGTGCTCATGGATTGGAAGAATCAATATTGTTAAAATGATCATACTTCCCAAAGTGATTTACAGATTCAATGCAATTCCCATCAAAATACAAGTGGCATTTTTTACAGAATTAGAAAAAACAATCCTTAATTTCACATGGAATCGATGAAGAGCCTGAATAGCCAAAGAAACCTTAAGCAAAAAGAACAAATCTGGAGGCACCATATTATACTACATATTCCAGAGATTTTATTAGCTTGTGTTACTTTTGTTGTTCAATTTGAAAAATTTTTTGGTTTCCATCTTAATTATACTACATTGCTATGGTAACCAAAACAGCATTTTGTTGGTATAAAAGTAGACACATAGGTCAATAGAATTGAATAGAGAACCCAGAAATAAAACAGATAACCTACAGAATGACAGACAATATTCACAAACTATTCATCTGACAAAAGACTAATTTCCAGAATCTACCAGGAACTCAAAAAGATCATCAAGAGAAAGATCAAATTACCCCATTAAAAAGTGGCAAAAGACATGAACAATTTTTCTTTCAAAAAAGATATACCAATGGCCAACAAACACATGAAAAATGCCTCAAATCACTAATTATTAGGTAAATGTAAATTAAAACCACAATGAGATACTACCTTACCCCTGTCAGAATGGCCATTATTAAAAAAGTCATAAAATAATAGATGTTGGTGCAGATGTGGTGAAAAGAGAATGCTTATACATTGTTGGTGCGTATAGAAATTAGTACAATGTCTATGGAAAACAATATGGAGATTCCTCAAAGAACTAAAAGTAGAACTACCATTCAATCTAGTAGCCCCACTATCGAGTATATACTCGAAAGAAAAGAAGTCATTCTATTAAAGAGACACCTGCACTGGAATGTTTATCACAGCACAATTTACAGTAGCAAAGAAATGGAATCAACCTAAGTGCTCATAAACTGATGAGTGGATACAGAAAATGTGGTATGTATACATAAGGGAGTACTATTCAGCCATTAAAAGGAATGACATAATGTCTTTTGCTGCAATGCGGATGGAACTGGAGACCATTATCCTAAGTATCTCAGAAATGGAAAAACAAAGACCATATGTTCTCACTTATAAGTGGGAGCTAAATGAGAGGTATTAAATATGGTCATATAAGGTGAAATAATGTAATAGGAAACTAAGAATGGGAGAAGTGAGGGATCAAAAATTACCTATCAGGTATGATGTACACTATTTAGGTGACAGGTACACTAAAAGCCCTTACTTCACCACTATACAATTCAGTCATGTAACAAAAAATATCTGTACCCCTAAATCTATCAAAATTTTAAAAAATAAATGATATAAAACTGACCAGAAAATATATTAGTATGTTCAAAATCAAATAGCATTTTAGAAACAAGTATCGTTTGCTTCAGTTTTGGGTGAAGATTAGTTTGCCCTTAAATGGCAAATACAATGACAGTGAAGAAAGTGATACGTCAATTTAACACCAACTACAAGTAAAATAAAAAGTAAATGTTTGATTATTTTCAAAATATGGATCACAAAAACATAAAGTTTGTGCACACATAGAAGAGACTCATGTTATGATATAACGAAGGATAATACTAATAACAAAGCAGGTGGCCAGTATGGTCAAGCCCGATGTGAGCCCTGGAATAGGCGGCATTGTAAGACTTTACAGGGGGTGACTCTGCCTATATCCAGAGCAGCACTAATAGATAATAAATGGAAACATAAATGGAATCCAAAGGGGGAAGCAAAGAAAAGAGGGAGGTTGCTTTTCTGCCAATATATAAGGCTGAGTATTTGGAATATTCTAGAATAACCTGTTTTTCTTTGCCCCAGACCCAGTCCTTGGTCATATAAATCAATCAGTATTGGTGGCTGCATTTTGCTTCACCCCCACTACTTCACCTTGACCACAAAATAGTGGGAAGACACTCCTTGGGCAGTGTTGTTAATTGAATTGGGATGATGGAGATTATAAGGTACTTCTCTCAGGGCCCCTTACAACTTTTAAGGATGACAAAGACTGCCCTGTGTGGAGGAGGGAGGTAAATTGAGGACTTGTCAACAACCTGAACAATAGTTTGCTCAGGTACAATAAAATGAGAGGGTTGGGCTTAATAATCTGTAAAATCTCTTTCAATTCCCATACTGCATGACTGGTTTTTCTTATTCCACCACTCCACTTTCCAATGTACCAGTGAAACTGGAGTACTTACTATGTGCTTAAAACATGCTGGGCTTGCCTGCCTGCTTGCCTTTTCTCCTACTGTATTTCACACCAGAAAAGTCATCTTCATATCACCACCTCTACTACTTATATTTTGAGGCTCATCTCGAAATATTTATCCTTCATAACATCCATTCATGGGAATATTCTCCCTCTCTCTTTTTCTCTCTCACTCTCTCTCAACTCTGAGTACTTTTTGTTTCAAGTTATCATGACTTGACTGGTCTGTTTATTATGTAACAACAACCAAACATAAATTAATATTTTTCAAGTGAGATAATAAGATCATGTGTCCCAGTGTTTTGGCAATTCCATTTTCCTCCTACCTACATGTTATGTACCTTTTTTAATTATATGAGACTAGCCTTCATTTTTCTCTTTACAAAGATCTTCTTTCTTTCATGTTTTTGTGCCAAGTCTTGTCTAATCTATGCCATTAATGGATCTTTCTCTTCTATTAGCTTTTGGCTTACCTTTATAGAGGGAACAGATCTATTTTTCCAATCTTATTTTCTCTAAACCTTTTTATTCACATTACATACCCATGTGCCAACTGGTCAAGTCAATAATTCCTCAATCTTCATTTTAATTACATTAACTTAATTTCATAAAATGATCTATTGAGCATGACTAAAAATTGTTTTCTTTTGAAATATAGATTCCACAGGAAGTTTCAAAAAGGACAAAAGATCCCATATACCTTTCACCCATATTCCCCCAATGGTAACATCTTACAGAGATACAGTACAATATCAAACCAGAAATTTGACATTGCTACATTACTGCTAATAAGAATACAGAATTTTTTCAATTTTCACCATTTTTAAACCTGTTTTTATGTGTATGAATATATATTTCTATATAATTTTATCCTACATATAGATTGGTATAACCATCACCACAATCAAGATACAGAACAGTTCCACCACCACAAAAGAACTTCCTCATACTACCCTCTTGAATTTGTAACCACACCCTACTCAACTCCTCTTCCTGTTACCTTAAAACCACTGATCTCTTCTTTATTTTCAAAGTTTTGTCATTTCAATAATGGTATATAAATGGAACTATGTATATGTAACCTTTGAGATATTCTTCATTAAGCATAATGCCTGTGAGGTCCAATCATGTTGCATATATCCTTAGTTCATTTCTTTTTATTTCTGTGCAGTATTCCATTGTATGTATGTACCAGAGTTTTTTTCAGCCTTTAATCTACTGAAGAATGTTTGAGTCATTTCTATTATTTTGCTATTTTGAATAAAGCTGCTGTGAATATTCATGAACAGGTTTTTGTGCGCAGATAACATTTTTATTTTTCTGAGATCATGACGAACAGTGTGATTGCTGGGTCATATAAGTGCACGTTTACTTTTGTAAGAAATTGTCAAACTACGTTCTAGAGTGCCTGTACCATTTGACATTCCCACCAGCAATGTATGAGAGATCGAGTTTCTTCACATCCTTGCCAGAATTTGGCATTATGACTGGTTTTTCTATTTTAGCTTTCTAAAAGGTGTGTAGTGACATCTCATTCA
>CAUYSK010059693.1:0-34059 GCA_963575035.1 Avahi laniger | reverse complement strand
CTCAGACTCCTGGGCTCAAGCAATCCTACTGCCTCAGCCTCCCGAGTAGCTGGGACTACAGGCATGCGCCACCATGCCCGGCTAATTTTTTCTATATATTTTTAGCTGTCCAATTAATTTCTTTCTATTTTTGGTAGAGACAGGATCTCTCTCTTGCTCAGGCTGGTCTCGAACTCCTGAGCTCAGAACGATCCGCCCACCTCAGCCTCCCAGAATGCTAGGATTACAGGCGTGAGCCACCGCGCCCAGCCTATTAATATTACTTTTGATTAAGAAATCATAATTGTATACATTATAGGGTACAATGTGATGTTTTGATATATGTATACAATGTGGAATGATTAAATCAAGCTGATTAACATTCCAAAAAAAATAAACAAAATAAAATCCTTTCACTAGTTGAATTCAGGTTCAATTGCAAGACCACTATGGACGGTACTCTTATTTCTCAAATAGTCATCTCTGAGTCTGTCAATGTAAAGAAATTTCTTCATGTTTGTTCCAACCTTGACTTTTCCACAAGATTTTACTATATTGTTATTAATTATAGTTCTTTAATTTCGTCTTTTAGCTGTAGTTGATGTAGACTGAGTTGATATACTGATTTTAAAGGAGAGGGGTTAGATAGTTACTCAATGCATAGTAACAAAACTGATTTTTATAATTTATTAGTAACCATCATCTATCCCTATCCAAGATCATACCCGAATTTAATAATTTCATTGAAAAATGTATTCACTTTATAATTCTGCTTATTTTTACACTCATGATGCTGCATATAAATCATAAAATATAAGGATGTATATACTTACTATTTTTCTTTTTATTTTTTTCCTATTAGTCATTTAGTGGCTTTATGTATTTTGACAGAGTTTAAGAAAAAGAATAAGAGTAAGGGACTAATGAAAGAAAATACAGAGTTTTAGTGAAAAGTAGGATAAATGGGAAAGGTAAGAAGTTTTAAAAACAGGCTGGAGTTATTGATTGTTGTTATATCTAAGGCACTTGGTAAGAAAGTAAACCTGTTGAGGTATAAATTATTCTACTTTCTCTTTGTATATGTAAAGGTAATTCTCTCTTTTTCTTTTTTTTTTTTTTTTCCTTTTTCTTCTTTTTGCGAAAGAGTCTCACTCTGTTGCCCGGGCTAGAGTGCCGTGGCCTCAGCCTGGCTCGCAGCAACCTCCAACTCCTGGGCTCAAGCTATCCTCCTGCCTCAGCCTCCTGAGTAGCTGGGACTACAGGCATGTGCCACCATGCCCGGCTAATTTTTTATATATATATTTTTAATTGTCCAGCTAATTTCTTTGTATTTTTAGTAGAGACGGGGTCTCGCTCTTGCTCAGGCTGGTCTCAAACTCCTGACTTTGAGTGATCCTCCCGCCTCGCCTCCCAGAGTGCTAGGATTACAGGCGTGAGCCACCACGCCCAGCCAAGGTAATTCTCTCTATGTAGGTAATTCATCCACAAGCAGAGGCAACATGTAAATTTCATAATCCCTCCGTATGCTTGTCACAAATACATTTTTAAAAATACATTAATGAAGAATAGAATTAATTCTTCATTAAAAATAATTTAATGAAGAATAGACTTAAGTCATTTTTGACAGCTGTGGAATTATTAGGAGAGCTCTCCCAAGAAAACATATAAGAACTGTTACTTAATAGTGTCAAAGTGAGGGGTTCTATTCTGCTACCTGAGGCCTCTATACATCTCTAAAAGAAAGGGTAGGACTTAATTAAATACCATCATAGAGCAAATACTGAATGAATTTCTATTTGCAAGGTCCTGTGGTAGTCACTAGGATATAAATGTGAATAAACCATTCTCTTTCCTCACAGAACTTGAGATTAAATGGGGAGGCAGAAGCAAATAATTACAATAAAGAGAAAACACAGAGGACCAAGCACGAAAGGGTAGTCAGGAAAGGTTTCGCAAAAGTGGTGCCCCTTGAAGGAAGAGTAAGTGTTTGCCTGTCAGGGCATAGGACAGAGGGGTACACTGAGGGAGGTTTATGTAATTCAGTATTTCAGGGGATTGGGGCATAGATCTCTACTTATTGGCATTAAATGATCTACCAAACATATTGTTAAGTGCAAAAAACAAGACGAAGAAAAATGTAATGATATGATTCCATGTATGTGAAAAAACAAAACCATATTGCTGTCCATATATATATGTGTATAAACACATGACAAAATTTATAAAAGAACATCTACCAAATTGGTAAAATCAGTCACTTTTGGGGAGGAGAGTGGGTACATAGACAGAGATATTAAGGGACACTCCATTTATGGTTTGTGTTTTCTAGAAGATTGTTTTCAGTTATTATGTGTTTTATTAAATATAATAAGGAGATAATAATAAATAAATAGGACATTGATACAATGGAATGTTATTCAACCACATAGATGTCATTCTCTGAGTCAGTAATTAGCAGATATTCTTTAGATTTAGAACCGTTTTTTCAAACAGTTGTATCAAATCTAATTTTTTGGAGAAAGCAGAGCGATTTTGTTTTTAAGTTAGACTGGAGGACCTGAAGATCTCGATTCCTGTGTTTGTGTATGTGCACACATGCAAATAAAGTGGTATGGAATGCTATATAGGTCTTGGGGTGTTAACAGTCACAATCTATGGGAGATAACATTATAAATGTTTTAAAATTTTCTTTTTTATTATATATTCTAATTTTTAAAAACAGACAAATATTGTTTGTTAGTAATGTTTTTTTGTAGAAAAAACATTGGAGCTGTACAGTAAATTACACACTCATACATTGATGATGGGAGTATAACTTGAGCCATCTGTTTTGGAAAGAGATTTATTAGCATGTGTCGAGAGTCTGTGAAAATGATCATACACTTTGACCTAGTAATTACACTTCTAAGACTTTGTCCCATGAAATAACTTATGTAAAAATATGCTTATGAGAGCATTATTTATAATGAGAAATTGGAAATGACTTTAATATCTTACATTCTATTCGATGAACTATTATGATGGTCTTAAAATTATATTTGAGAAGATTCTTAAATAACATTGGAAAAGGCTTGATAAGTGAAAAAGCCCTGTCTCAGTCAGCCCTTTTCCCACTGAGATAAACATTAATTTTTATTTCTATTGCCATAGATTATTAGTTCTGCCTCTACCTGAACTTTACATGTAATCTTTTGTGTACCCCTTCTTCAGCATAGTATCTTTGAGATTTATACATATAATTGTGTATAGCTGTACTTTGTTCTTTTTAATTACTGTATAGTAATCCATTGTATGAATATACTGCAATTTATCCATTCTGTTGATATATATTTGAGTCATTTCTAGTGTGGGGCTATTATGAATAAAGCTGTTGTTAACATTCTTGTTCATATCTTTTGGTGGATATATGCACTCAATTCTCTTGGGGTAAATACTTAGGAGTAGGATTGCTGTACCATATGGTGAGTGTATGTTTAATTTTATAAGAAACTGCCAAACTGTTTTCCAAACTGTACCAATGTATACTCCCACCAGCCGTGTACTGGAGTTCTAGTTACTCCATATCCTTGCCAGTGTTTGATATTGATAGTCTTTTATTTTAACCATTCTGGTGGACACATAGTGGTGTCACATTGTGGTTTTATATATATTTAAGTGCTTTTGGTTTTAACATTCATATCTTTTGAACCAATAGTTTAATTTTTATGATATTTTCCTAAGACCATAATCTGAAAATCCAGAAAAAATTTATATGACAATATATGCACTTTACTCTATAACTTATAATAGCCAAATATGAGAAATAACCTAACTGGATATTAAGGAAATGATTACATAATGTATGATACATTCATAGTGATAAAATATGCAGCCATTCAAAATTATTTAGATAGATCAGATTAGTATAATAAAAGCAGGATACAAAATTGTACATAGAGCATGGTATCAACTATAGAAAAATATGTGTATTAAAATAGACCAGCTATACTTTAACAACAAAAATTATTTAAAATAATAGTGTAGGCCGGGCGCGGTGGCTCACGGCTGTAATCCTAGCTCTCTGGGAGGCGGAGGCGGGCGGATTGTTTGAGCTCAGGAGTTTGAGACCAGCCTGAGCAAGAGCGAAACCCCGTCTCTACTAAAAATAGAAAGAAATGATCTGGACAACTAAAAATATATATATAGAGAAAAAATTAGCCAGGCATGGTGGTGCATGCCTGTAGTCCCAGCTACTTGAGCGGCTGAGGCAGGAGGATTGCTTGAGCCCAGGAGTTTGAGGTTGCTGTGAGCTAAGATGATGCCATGGCACTCTAGCCCGGGCAACACGGTGAGACTCTGCTTCAAAAAAAAAAAAAAAAAAAAAAGAAAAGTCAACTAAACATAAGAGAAGACAGTAATACAGTAAATGAGAGACATTTAGACATGTTATATTGTTTAGAAACATTGTATCAATAGAAATGTTTTCTGTAATGCATGTAGAAAACAAATAGCAAAATGACAGAAGTAAAGCTCTCCTTTTCAACAATGATTTTAAATGTAAGTGGATTAAACTCTCCCATCAAAAGATGGGAGATTGACAGAGTGGATTAAAAAATATAATTCAAGTACAGCAATGCACTGCATAACAATGTTTTGGTAAATGTTGGGCCACATATAATAATACAATGGTTGTTCCATAAGATTGTATTAGAGCTAAAAAATTTCTATTGCCTAGTAACATCATGGCCATCATAATGTCATAGTGCAACACATTATCTTTTCTATGTTTAGATACACAAATACTTACCATTTTGTTACAGTTGCCTATAGTATTTAGTACAGTAGCATGCTGTACAGGTTTGTGGCCTAGAAGAAATAGACTATACCATATAGCTTAGGTGTTTAGTCAGTTATATCATCTACGTTTGTGTAAGTACACTCTATGATGTTTGCTTAATGATGCAATTGCCTTAACACTGCATTTCTCAGAATACATCCCCATCATTAAGTGACAACTGACTGTATATGGTTTCTACAGGAGACTCTATTTATTTTTTATTTATTTTATTTATTTCAATAGATTTATGGGGTACTAATGACTTTTTGTTACATGGATGAATTGTGTAGTGGTGAAATATGGGGTTTTAGTGTACCCATCACCTGAATAATGTACATTGTACCCAACAGGTAATTTTTCATCCCTCACTCCTGTCCTAGCCTTCCTCTTCTGAATCTCCAATTTCCATTATGACACTCTGTATGACCATGCATATGCATAGCCTAGCTCCCACTTATAAGTGAGAACATGCAGTATTTATTTTTCCCTTCCTGGAGACTTACTTTAGCTCCAAAGACACAAATAAATTAAAAGTGAAAGGATGAAAAAGAATATTCCATGAAAATAGTAACCAAAAGAAATTAGGAGTGATTATACTAATATCAGATGAAATAGACTTTAAATTTAAAAAGTTTATAAAAAACAAAGAAAGATATTATAGATTTATAAAAGATTCAGTACAGAAATAATATGTAACAATTGTAAACATTTAGGCACCTAATAATAGACCATCAAAATATCTGAAGCAATAATGAACAGAGGAGAAGGGAGAAATAGACAATCCTATAATAACAGTTGGATATTTCAATACCTCACTCTTAATAATAGGTATAACAACCAGACAGAAAATAAGGACATAGAGGACTTGAACAACATAATAAATCATCTAGATATAGCAGATGTAAATAGAACATTACCCAGCCACAATAGAATACACATTATTCTCAAGACTGAGAAGAGAAGAATGCATATGAGACATTTTCCTGGGTAGACTATGTATTAGGCCCCAAATTAAGTCTCAATAGTTTTAAAAAGATAGATGCATTCAGAGTATCTTCTCTGACCACAACAGGACAAAATGAGAAATCAGTAACAGAAGGAAAACTGGAAAATCCACACATTTGTGAAAATTAAATGACACTGTCATACAACAAATGGGTCAAAGAAGAAATCTCAAGGAAAATTAGATGAATGAAAACAAAAACATAACATACCAACATTTATGGGACATAGTGAAAGCAGTGCTAAGGGGAAATTTATAGCTCTAAATGTTTACATTAGAAACAAGAGAGATTTCAAATTAAGAACATAACTTTACAACTTAAGAAACAAGAAAAAGAACAAACCAAACCCAAAGCTAGCAGAAGGAAGAAAATAATAAAGAATAGAGTAGAAATAAATAAAATAGAGAAGAGAAAAACAATAGAAAAAAAATCAATGAAACCAAAAGTTAGTTTTTAGAAAAGATAAACAAAGTTTACAAACCTTTAGCTAGATGGACTAAAAAAAAGAGAGAAAATCAAATAGCTAAAATCAGAAATGAAAGTGAGGACATTACTTACGATTCTAAAGAAATAAAAAGAATTATTATAGAGTTCTGTGAGCAGTTATATAACAACAAATTGGATAACCTAGATGAAATGGATAAATTCATCACACACAAAACCTACCAGGAATAAAGCATGAAAAAATTAAAAATCTTAATATACCTATAATTAGTAAGGAGATGGAATCAGTAATAAAAACCTTCAGGGAAAGAGAAGCTCTGGACTTGATGATTTCACTGGTGCTTTATATCAAACACTTAAAAAAGAACTAATGATAATCCATCTCAAACTTTTTCAAAAACATTGAAGAGAAGGGAACACTCCCTAACACATTGGATAAGACCAGCATTACCCCCATACCAAAGCTAGGTAAAGACAGTAAAGAAAACTACAGACCAATATTTCTCATGAACATTGATCTTCAACATTTTACTAGCAAACTGAATTTGACAGAATATTAAAAGGATTATATAGCATGGTCAAGTTGGATTTATTCCTGGAATGCAAGGATGATTAAACATACAAAAGTCAATCAATATAACACAACAAATTTAACAAAATTTAACACCTTATCATGATTAAAAAAACACTCAACAAACTAGAAATAGACAGGAGCTATCTTAACAAGAGAAAGGCCACATGTGAAAAGCTCACAGCAAACATAATGAATAATGAAAGCCTAAAAGCTTTCCTCTAATATCAGGAACAAAGCCATGAATACCCACTTTTGCTGTTTCTACTTAACATAGTGCTGGAAATCGTGGCCAGAGCAATTAGGTAAGAAAAAGAAATAAAAGCCATCCAAATTGAAAAGGAAGAAGTAAAATTATCTCTGTTCACAGATGATATGATCTTATATGGAGAAAACCCTAAAGATTCCATTACAAAAACTATTAGAACTAAAAAAAAAAATTTAATAAAGTAGCAGGATCCAAAGTCAACATACAAAAATCAGCTGAATTGTTTACATTGTACACACTAACACTGTACAATCTAAAAAAGAAATTAAGAAAACACTTCCATTTATAATAGTGTCACAAAATACGGATACTTAGTAATTAATTTAACAAGGAGGTGAAAGACTTGTGCAATAAAAACTACAAAAGATTTCTACCAGGAATTAAAGAAGCCATCAATGGAAAGATATCCAATATCAGTCAGATATAATTATATTGTATCTTATACAGCATTAAGTCTTCATGAGTTATAAGACTTAATATTGCTAAGATGTCAGTAACACCCCAAAATGATCTACAAATTTAATGCAATCCCTATGAAAATCTCAATGACGTTTTTTTGTAGAAGTATAAAAACCCATCCTAAAATATATATGGAATCTCAAGGGAGCCCAAATAACTAACCAATTGTAAAAAAGAAGAATAAAGCTGGAGGACCCTCATTTGCTGATTTCAAAATTTAATACAGTGCTAAGTAATCAAAATAGTATGGTACTGGTATAAAGACAGACATATAGACCAATGGAATAGAATAGAAAGTCCAGAAGAAACCCTTGCATATATGCTCAAATGATTTTTGACAAATATACTGAGACTGTTTAATGGGGAAAAGATAGTCTTTTCAAGAAATGGTGCTGGGGAAACTCGATATCCACATGCAAAAGAGTGAAGTTGGACACTTACCTAACACCAAGTACAAAAATTAACTCAAAATGGATCCACGACCTAAATGGAAGACCTAAAACTATAGAACTCTTAGAAGAAAACGTAGGGCAAAACTTTATGACATCAGATTTGGCAATGATTTTGTGATTATGACACCAAAAGCACAGGTAATAAGGAAAAAAATATACAAATTGGACTTAATGAAAAATTTTAAAAATTGTGTATCAAAAGACAATCTGAGTAGAGTAAAATGGTAACCCATAGAATGGGAGAAAATATTTGCAGACATATATCTGATAAGGGATTAATGTACAGAATATATAGGGAACTTCTAAAACAACAATAAAAAAATTAAACTCTATTCAAAAATGGACAAAGGACTTGAACAGACATTTCTCCAAAGAAAATATACAGATGGCTTATATGCACATCAAAAGATGCTCAACATTGTTAATCATTAAGGAAATGCAACTCAAAACACCTCACACCTATTAGGATGGCTTCTGAGGAGAAATTGGAACCCTTGTGCACTGTTGGTGGAAATGTAAAATGGTCAGCCACTGTGGAAAACAGTCTGGTAGTTCCTCAAAATATTAAAAATGGAATTTCCATATGATCCAGCAATTCTGTTTATTAGTATATACTTGAAAGAATTGAAAGCAGAGTCTCAAAAAGATATTCATGCACCCATGTTCAGAGTATCATTATTCACAATATATAAAATGTGGGAGCAACCCAAATGTCTATCAATGGTTGAATGGATAAGCAAAATGTGGTATATACATACAATGAAATACTATATAATTCAACCTTGAAATGGAAGGAAATTCTGACATATGCTATAACACGTATGAATCTTGAGGACATGCTAAGTGAGTTAATCCAGTCACAAAAAATGAACACTACATGATTCCACTTATGTGAGGTACTTAGAATAGTCAAAATCATAGAAACAAAAAGTTGAGTAGTGGTTGCCAGGGACTGAGGGGTAGAGGAATGGGAAATTAATGTTCAGTGGGTACAGAGTTTCAGTTTTGCAAGATTGAAAAGAGTTCTAGAGAAAGATGATGGTGACAGCTGCACAACAATATGAATGTATTTAATACTACTGAACTGTATACTCAAAAATGGTGAAGAAAGTTAATTTTGTGTTATATATATTTTACCACAATAGAAAAAAACTGGGGGAGACAGTCACAAAAGAACAATTACTGTGTAATTTCACTTATATGAAGTACCTAGAGTAGTCATTCATAGAGACAGACAGTAGAATGATGTTTGTGGAGGCGGAGGTTGGAGGAAAGAATGGAGAGCTGCTGTTTAATGCATACTATGTTTTGGTTTGGGAGGACGAAATAGTTCTGGAAATCGATGGTGGTGATGGTTGCACGACAATGTGAATGTACTTAATGCTACTAAGCTGAATACTTAAAAATGCCTAAAATGGTCAATTTTATGTTATGTATATTTTATCATAATAAAACAATTTAAAAAAAAATCAGTGAGAAGCCACTTGATTGAGGGAAAATGTGAATATACTAAAAAGTGGAGACACTAAGCAGTTCCTGAGAAAATGATGATGGAATCAAAGCCCAGTGGAGAGTTAACCCCAGCAGGAGGCAGTCAGAAGGGAAGAAGGACAGGAGGGGTGTCACTGGAGGTAGTTTGCATTAGGAGGATGAGAAGGCTTCTATTCTCTCTGCAAGGTAGGATTCAAGGCCATGGTGGAGGGAAGTTGAAGGGGAAAGAGGAGGTTTGAGTAAAGAGATTTGAAATTGTCATTGAGGAGAGTGGAAAGGTTAGTAAACCAGAAGAATGGAATAGGATTTCCAGGCTATGCCGGGCCACTTTGAGGTTGGAGAGAATGAATTTAGAGAGAAACCAAGCTCTGTTTGATGTATGGATGGTGTGATCTGAAGGTCGTAGACAACAGCAAGGGAAAGAGGGGAGCATGAAGTAGTCCTGAACATCTCTTTGATTGAGGAGCCTACCTGCTGCTTGGGTACCTCTTCATGGTATTTCACTTGTCCTCACTGCAAGGAACAAAATTCTGATCCTGCAAAGATTCTGGAACCTTATTTAAAGCCAAGGTAAGATTGCCTGGGAGTTAAAAGTACGGAGTCGAAGAGACTCTGATCAAATTCCTCCTCTGGCACTTTTTACGTGAATGACTGGGCCTCAGTTCCCTTATTGTAAAACAGAAATAAGAACATAACCGTGCAGGGTCTCCATAGGATCAGAGGAGTTACCATGTGTGGAGCATGTCACCCAGGGGCTGATACGCAGCAAGTGCTTTGTGAATGGTAGCGATGGGCAGTGCTGACGCTTGAGGGCCTGCCTCTGCCGGTGTGAGAACGACTGTACCTTCCCAAATCCCAGGTAGGGTGGCATCTTGTCTCCTAGCAGGGGAGACGAGCTGGCCTGGGACCACTTGAGAGGTGCCCAGCAGAAAGGAGGCAAGACTTCTGTTAAAGGATAATTTTCAGGGAAAAAAAAAAAAGCAAAAAAGCAAGATCATGACTCTCATACAGATATAAAAATGAGCTTGTAGTAAAGATTTTATTTTACTTGTATGAGGGAACCAGAAAGATGTTACAACTCGTTCAGAGGAAAAAATCAAAGCAACACGAATTTGGAGTAAATGAATGAATCTGTTTTTTCCATGAGAAAGGGGAGGGGAAAAAGTCAATCAAAACTCTGCTCAGCGAGATTCAGTAAGCATGTCTATTAGTTGCATACAATTTACAAAGAGTTGGAAAATAGCTCCCATAGAATCAGAATCTAATAGAGGGGAAGGGTTGCTGTAGAAAATATATGGTTTTCCCCTTTTTCCACTGAAGCACAATATTTTTTTTCTTGCACTTCTAGATCTCTGTGCACCATCATGCCAAGGTTGAGAGGAAGGTGGCCCACTTTCCCAGGGTACACTATCCACTCTCAGGAAAGCCTTTCCTGCTTCTCCTCAGGCAAACCAACACTCCTTCCTCCCCTCCCATAAGCAGCACTAAATATCTGGGCTGTTCCTTTAATGCTCTAATTATGGGCAGTGCCTCTGTGGCACTGGACTGTGATCGACACCTTCCTGTCATCGCCTTTTCTTATCTTGCTATCCTGGGAAGCTGGCGGTCTGTTTTCTCTATCTTTTGTCTTGGTTAGTTATCTTATTTTGTGTCTGTTTCTGAGGATGAGCAAACTTGAGTCCCCTCAGTGGACACGGAGAGGACCTGACACCCAGAAGTCACTGAGGAAATAGTTGTTGCTTTGGTAGAGTTCTGTCAGTAGCTCATTCTCTCCCAGACAGAGGCATCCTCGTGGCAGCTGCTCTTTTCTAAGGGCATCTGGACCGGTGTTTGCTCAGCTCCCCTCCCCCTATGGCACAGGACTGCCTTTTGGGCATCTGGACTGTGACGAAGCCATGGGAAACAAAAAGGCACTTTTCTTCTTGAGAAGGTGGCTTTTTATAGAGAATGGTGTCATACTGAGAAGTTTTAGGTTAGTAGACCTAGTCAGGCATATATGCCCCTGTGCCAGGTGTGACATTCAACAGGGAAATGATATAGTTAAATAAATCCAGTTCTGACTGTAAATATAAGAGGGTTTCTGTGAGACCCGACTTTGCACCTGCTGTACTCAGTGGGCCTGAGAAAGGAGACAGTGGGGCAAGAAGACCCCATGGCTTCCTTAGAAGCCTTTGTCCTAGCTGGGGAGAGAAAACTGGCTTCCTGTCTAGTGACAGGGTACGCTGACTGCACTTCCCCCAGGATGTTCCTAGATTACTTAAGGGGGCTTATCCTGAAACAATAGTGGGGCCCATTTATTAAATATGTGTAGTGTCTAAGGGCCTTGTGTGTCTTATTTATTAATATATGTGTGCATGTGTATTCTATCCTTGTATTTTCTAACTTTATTCAGTGAGCATTTGTTACTTTGTAACTGGAAAGTTACTTTTACCAGTTTTTAAAACAGCAACACTCCATCTCCCTAGTGTAGCCTTTCCCTGGCAGATGTTCCCAGGGATCTGTGGCTCTGGCAATGACCTATTGTCCTCGTCATGAGCACCCTTTCCCACTGGGATCTCCAAACCCAGGTTACACTCCCCATGCAGGTAAGTAGAGGAGTTTGAGATGGGCTTTATTCTTTCAGGCACGCCAATCCACTGGGCAGTGCCTTCCTGGGTGGTAATGCCTGTAAGTGAGGTGCCTGAGGCAGGAGCTGGGTGGCGGCCCACCTCGGACCACAGAGGAAGCTGGAACAGACACAGAGCAGGGCTGGAACCCAGGCTCCCGACTCCCCAAGCAGTTTTGAGGCAATCTTTTTTTTGAGGAAATCTTTGAAGTCACATGAAGGGAATTAATGTGGATAAGCTCAAAGCCATGTCCATTTAAGGTATCAGGGAAGGGGTGCTTGCTGGTTTCTCCCTTTTCCCTCCACAGATCCCAGACCTGGCTACTTTCTGTTTCTCCTCTCTGGATAAAACTTTCATTTATCTTCACCTCTTGCCAGTTTCACGGATTGCTTTTTCATCCATCTCTAGTAGCCCAAGTGAATAACCAACTTTCTGCATTGTGCATAGGAGGACTAAGGGTGACCTGGTCCTCCTGGTGTGCTTATTTAAATGTCTCGTGGTTTAATGGGTGTGGTCCTGCTGGAGCAGAAAGAATACTCTGTTGGGAGCCTACCACTGGGCTCTGGTCCTGGCTCTGCCCCAAACTCACCCTGTGGCCTCAGACAATTCTCTCTTCCCTATGGGCCTCAGTTTACTCATCTGAAAAATGATAGGTTTGGATTTAGTCCTTTGATCATCTTCCACCTGTGACTTGCTACAACTCAGACAAGAAGCAAATTCTCATGACACTCCCATATTCCTATCCAATGCTCTTTGACATCTTCCCTCAGGAGCTATGGTACCTGCTTTGTGTGAGGTGGTGTAGCATGTAGGGTAGAAGTGTGGCCTCTGGAGCCAGACATAAGGCTCAAATTTAGACTCCGCTACTTACTGGCTGCATAACTTGGGCAAGTTACTTAGCATCTCTAAGTCTATTTTCTTATTTTTAAAATGGGCATATTAATGATATGATATTATATCTAGAAAACCCCAAGGACTCATCTAAGAGACTCCTAGAACTGGCATACAGTTTTATTGAGACGTCTCATTCAGTCCATTGTATTAAGGAAAAGCTCTTAATTCTTGGTGGGATATAACAACAGGGGACCAAGGCAGGAACAGGCAATTAGTGTCCAGACAGGTAATGAGGGTATGCCCTGGGTTTCATGCTCTGCCAGCAGAATTTCACAAGAGAAAAATAAAAGCACAGACTTCAAGTATCTGAAAGGGTATGTCTTGAGCAGTAAGGGTAGATGTTACGATGCAGCTTGTAAGAAACGTAGTCAAGAAGTCTAGGCATTTCTGTAATTGCTAAAGGCAAACCCTGGGCATCTAGGAGAATTTCCATGTGTGGATTGGTCCCACTCTTGGGAACTTTATTCAAGAGCAAGTCTCCAAGGACAAGGAAACTAACCGAAAATAAAAACTAAGCACTTTTTGTGTTTCACCTGAGAAGGCTTTTAAAAATGTAGATTCATTGGCCCTATCCCAAATCCCTTGAATAGGAATTTATTGAGGTGAAGACTATGAATTTACATTTTTAAATAAACACCCAAGTGGTTCTGACGCACCGAAATGAAAAGTTATCGAGGGAGGATCTGATAAACCTGATGGTTTAGGTGAATAAGACTTCATAATGAGAAACCAAAGAGAATCTGCATATTAGAATTAGAGACCTTAAAGGTGGAAATAGGATGAGACATAGGCATGGGAATTCTACATGCCAACCTTATTATAAAAATGGAGTTGCCGTATCATATCAAAAAATCATAGAAATCTAGGATTTAGGATTCACATCTTCCTTGGAGACAATTTTCCACAGGAATGAATCTGTGTACAAGCAAAGCGTAGAGGTCAGACTACTAGAGAGATTGATCTTGATGCTAAAATGACATAACAGAAAAATAAACCCAACAAAACCCACTCCCTGAAGTCTTAGTGTTAATAACAACAAAACCACAGATTAAGAATTGACTGAGGAATTAGAAAAAAGGAATTAAATAACTGAAAGTGAATTAGACAACATAGGCTATCTTCTGTAATAAGCAACACCCAAATCTCAGTGGCTTAACATGCTAACATTTATTACACATTACAGTCTAATCATCTTTTGAGAAATCACCATGGGTCTAGGATCCTGCTCCAATACCAACCAGAGGTCTGTATCACTGGGTGAGAAGCAGGAAAACTCCTGCTGAAGATGAATCAACCATGGCACAGTTTGTTGCCACAAAGAAAGATAAGAAAAAAAAAAAAAAACAGAATGAAAGCACACTCAGTATGTTTAAGGCTGAAGTTGGACCTAAACCACAGAGAACCTTCTTACCTCCTCCAAAATCCCAACACCAAGTCTAACAGGCAATAGCAGCCTACTGCTGGGAGAGGGGCCACACCATACACAGAGACTCCCTTTGTGGCACACGTGTGGGATACCCAATGTTCTAGAGTCAACCCAGGACACAGCCATACCAGAATAACCACAAAAATAAATATAGTAACATACAGTAGATAACTATATGCATTAGCATGGAAATATGGCAAATAGATATGATTTATTTTTTACTTTTCTGTTACATAAATGTTACTGATTAATCAAGTAACATGATAGGACCATTTCACAGTGGCAGTTAGTAAATCATGGTAAGAATAATGGAACAAATCGTAAGTCTGAGAGAAAGATAACAATATTTTTATAATGTTTCTGTTCTCTGATACAGCAATTTATTTAAACTCTTTCTAAACTACTGGATATTTAAATTGTGTAGGCTATCATATTAGGCAATAATTGTTGTGTAGAAACATCTAAGGAGACTATTTTCTTCCATTTGAATGAAGTAAAAATTTAATCAAACGTAAGAGTTTTTTAAGGAACATAATTTAATTAAACAAATATTATGTATATTTAATAAAAATAGCAATGGTGTGTTTCTTTTATTCCAAAGTACAACAGGATATATTTTCTCCTTTTCTCCTTTTCTGATAATACTTTCCCAATCAGACTACAGACTTTAAAAAATTGCTCTTCTTTTATATAGTGGTAAAATTGAAATAGTCATAAACTTTATTCTGATTTGCATCTCTGCTTTTATCAAGTCTGCATTATACTGTTTTCTGGTATGAATCCAATGTGATGGCATCAAGCCAAATAGTCACTCAACAAAAACATTTGAGAATGAACACTTAAGATTTTACTTACTAGCAACAGCAAGCTATTAGACACATAGAAATTAGCTTTAGCTCTTCAAAGATGGTCACCCACTTTACGTCTTTGAAGTTGTTTTGTTAGACAGGCTATTTGTCAATCAGGTATTTTGAATCTATAAGTTTATCATATAAACTATCCATGTCTAAAATATCAAATATTTTTAAATTCTATGAAACACATTGGATATCATCATGTTAAACCTCTCTTTCTCAGGGAAAATGGTGTTAAAACACAAAAGTAATTTGAAAATGTGAGAGTTGAATTCTAAAACAGTCACAGTTTTGGTAAAGACGTGTGAAAGTTGTGCTTAACTTGGCTGCACTAATACGGTGACATGTTTCTGAGTTCTGAAGCAGTCGTACTTCCAAAAAAATTTGTTTTCTTTTTTCTTTGTAAGTTTTTTTTTTTCCTTTTTCTTTTTTATTTCAGCCTACTATGGGGGTACAAATGTTTAGGTTACATATATTGCCCTTGCCCAACCTGAGTCAGAGCTTCAAGCATGTCCATCCCCCAGACAGTGCACACCTCACCTATTAGGTGTGTATATGCCAGCCCTCTCCTCCCTCCTCCCATCTGCCCGACACCCGATGAATGTTACTACTATACGTGCACTCAAGTGTTGATCAGTTAAAACCAATTTGATGGTGAGTACATGCAGTGCTTGTTTTTCCATTCTTGGGATACTTCACTTAATAGAATGAGTTCCAGCTCTATCCAGGATAATACAAGAGTTGCTATATCACCATTAATTTTTGTGTCTTTGTAAGTTTTTATTGCAACCTAAACATAGCATCTAACAACACAAGTATAGCCAGTTCATCCTTTTGTTGGTAACTTATGGTCTCTTTAAAGATCGTAAGTTTTGGAGAAATATAATATAAATTTCTGTTTTGTAATAATGTTTTTATTATCCTTATTTGTACTACATTTCCTAATTAGAAAGCACTATTCTTGTTCCATACTTTGAAAATGTGATTTCATGGCAAAGCAATATTTTAACATATTGTCTATGGCAGACAATAATATTAATAATAACCATTTTGTAAACACATGTCTAAGGAGACTATCTCCTTCCATTTTAATAAAGTTAAAAAATCTCATTAACTGCTTCTAAACATTTTGAGGAAACAAAACTAAACAAAAAATTTCATGAAAACCTCAAGATTGCAGACAAACAAATTACACCCTTTTTTAGGAGTGTTATATACACGGCATGCAGAACATTTAGTAGTTAAGACCTTTCAGTTTTCTTTGATAAAGAAGTTTATGGACTCAATTAAATTTGCCAAAATTTACATTTGTATTATCTTCACTGTAAGGGACCACCACATCTGTTAACAGAATTTCTTCTTTTGTACTTCCACAGAACATTTTAGTTGCAATCTTTAAATTGGAAAATGTCCTTTTATCGAGTTTCATGGCACAAGCAAAGGAACGGTATGATAATGTATGTTTGATCGTGTGGTATGTCCTAACAAATTCAGTGGCCACTATTTTTGAGTGAGCATCAGTACCTTGGGGGCAGATGAAAAGACTTTTTCTTGGCTTAGAAGTATTTGTCTATCTCATACTGGACTTCAGTGATTCAGTCCTCATGTGTGCTTTCACATCTCCTTCTCCACTGTGTCCAGGCCCAAATTCTTTTTTTCATAGTGTACTTTATGCTTTGTTTTGATTATTTACCTCCCTATTTCAATTGTATGCCTCCTTCTACATGTTATTAAAATAACACAGTAATTTGCCCTTCTTTTTTGGTGATGTCCTCCTCATGCTGGTTTTGGTATTGTAACTGTCTGATAATCTTAAGTCTTAGAAAACATGGTCACAATATTCACAATGTTAAAAACTAAAGTAGCACTATCTTAATACAAAGCATGGCAGTTAATCCCTGTATAAAATCAAAGATGAACTGCTGACACTTATGATGATCAAATTCTACACTTAAGTCACATCAATCAGTATGATGCAACAACAGATGATCCAGTATTGTGAACCACAAATTATGGTTGCCAACATCAGCGGAAACGGTGAAATACAATGAAAGCAACTCCACAAGGTGGATTATCTAGTATTCCTTTGACGCTAAAAATCTGACTGCTTTCAGTCACTATTTTGAGGACCGCAGTATGAGTTTTGTACATTTATCCGAACTTTTTGCCCCATCACCAAAAAATCAGCACTTTCTACTTCTGGAGAGCAATTCTGGGAAGTAGGACTGTTAAAACTGGAATAATCCCAGGCAGACGGGGACAGCTGATGACCCTATCACATGAGCAGGGACTGTTGGAAACTGAGGATAGAGTGGAAAACTGAGAAAATCTCTACAGTTAAATTAATCTTGCATTTTTAGCATTAATCACCCTTGTACATGGTATAGCCTTTCTATATATTGCCAGACTGAGTTTGCTTATACCATAAGAATTGTTAAAGATTTTTAATTCTATGTTGATATGAGATATTGGCTTGTCATTTTATTTTCTTGTAGTATTTTTGTCTGGTTTTTATATCTGGTTAATACTGCCCTCATAATTTGAAGTAGGAAGTAACTGGACCTAAGACTACCCAGATATCCTCTTTCTTTTCATTCTAATCCTATCATTCTATTCCATGTTCATTTCATGAGGATGATCTTTTTCAGCAATTCTAATTCATTGCTAGACTTCTCCTCTTCTTTCCCCCCCTAGTCCCACTTGCATACGCAGTCAAGCGAATCTTGAAGATGCACAAATTTTATATTGTTATTTGTGTCTTTCAGGGACTCCAGATTTCCTATGTAATAAAATACAAATCTCTGAACCTCACTTTTAAAGTCTTCCATCATCTATACTTTCCCTCAGGTCTTCAAATTCTCTATACCAGCAGTTCTCAAACCCACCCAGCTGCATATTAAAACCATTTGTAGAACATTTAAAACATATTGGTTATGTCATGTGGGAAATCATGTTGTTACGATGGTGGCATCCAAGAATGCTACCAAGCAAGCTATTTCTAGAGGTCACAGAATGGAAACACTTAAAGATCAAATTAAAATACTAGAATGGGATGGTCATTGAATAACTTTAAAACACACAGTGAGAAGCAAGGGGAAAGAAATGTATGAGGTAACACATTTAGGATAACATCCAAGCAGCAAGCACTCACTACCTGAATCCTGGAGTAGTCAATGCTCATATGTGTTATCTCTCTCTCTCTCTTTCTTTCCCTCTCTCTGTCTTTCTCTCTCTCTCTGCTACATCAACCTTCTCCATTGATGGTGTGGCTATAGGATAAGAATTTTTTAAGCTATGAGACCCAAAGATAGAAAGTGGCTTGGTGTTGTTTTTTTTTGGGTAAATCAAAGGACAATTACTTCTGTCCGTAATTACAGCTTGCTAATTTGCCCAATAAACTGCCATATATTTTATTTGTACTTTTTGAGCATAGGATACATGAGGCAGAAAAGCTTACCAGATGATTCCACTGAACAGCCATGGTTGATATTTCTTACTTTATCCCGTCTAAACTGGCTAAGAAAACATCCCCACCAATACTCACTGCACCAAGAATTCTTACTTTCTCCACTTTATTATGCGTGCCATTTCATCCCATACTCAGGGGGTCTCCCTTTCTCGCTAAATTTATCCGAGTCCCACTTCGCCCTAAAGCTCTCTGTAATCATTCATCTAAGTTGTAAATTCAGCTTCTCAAAGGTTAACTTGCAATCAATTGAGAACAGCCTCATCAGTTCAGAATGTTTTCTGAATATCCATTATCATTCTCTACTTAATTGTATGTAGGCTGAATATTACTCTTTCAGTGTTTTTATTTATTTGTGTACTGTATTGTTTTATTGTTACTGAGCTCCTCATTTGTGTATATTTGCACCGTGAAGTTATAAGACTTTGAGCAGCAACTGAAAAAGGAGTTAAATATAAAGCAATCACAAGCCACTTCAGGAAAGGTAACCTTACGGAAATAATCATGAGACAATCAAACAGACTTGACTGATTGTTAACAGGAGGGAGGGAGAGAGAGCCGGAGCGACAGGGAGGTTTTATATTTAAAAAGTGAAAATGTTTCTAAGTTAAAAATAAAGAATCTTTTCTGACCACCTCAATGGATCCAAAGACATCATCATCTAATGAAAGTGCATTATTACTACTTCATTTCAAATTATCCTACTTATTTAGTTCAGAGATCATAGTTTTGCTAAAAAATAATGCCTAAGATATATTTGTATTAAATTGGTTTTGGTAAATCCATCCTACATCCAAATTCTCAGCAGCAAGTAGCACCAAATTCATACAGACAATATCATACACTAGAGCAAATGATTTTAAAAACCAGTGAATAAAAACTATTTCAGCCCCCTATACCAAGTAGGCTAGCATCTAGGAAACCCTTGTCCTTGCCTTCATTTTCTATTTTGCTTGTTTTGTTTTCTTATAATTTTTGAGATCATTTAGTAAGTGATGTGAACTGGTGCTAAAGAAAAATTATCTTATGTTACACAAACTTTACAATATTCTATCTGATTTAATGATATAGCTGTTTTAATTAGTTCATAAAATGTTATCTTAAAATTTGATTTTGAACATGCATCTGATTGAGTTGATTATGTTTATCTAAATCATGTGAAATACAACTTTAATATAATCTTGGGTTCCTTATCTGTGTAAAGAAAAATATATTTCCAGTAGAACTCTTGAGGAATAGAATTTTCTATTAGGTTCAGAATTATTGATTGCAACTACTGCCATTACATTCCACATGACAGAAAGCATTAAAGAACTGTTGCTCACAAACTGTTATGAAACACCATCTCCTAATCCATCACTGAGCAGCTGGGAAATACCAGAAGGTGGGCTGTGGCCTTGATTAGACATTAGATCAATTATTAATTTATCTTCTCAACAGTTGCCACATATTGTAGGTAATTTGGATTAAAAGTGCCTCTTTCATTACTGATATCTTTAAGCAGTTAGTTAACCTCATCCAATCTTTTTAATGTTCTCAATTTCTGCAGCAAGTAGAATACCTTAAACTTTCCTTCTCTGTTTGAATTAACATTATTAGATGATAAAATGCTAATAGATAAATCTGAAATTTCACCAGTGTTACAATTTATTGTGTGTTTAGCTTATTTTGATTGGGCAAGTCTGAACTACCAGTAAAAATAGGAGTTATTAATTTTAATGTTAAAATGAAGACAAGTTATGTGGGCCTTTATGTAAATTAGACAATTACATAAGAAACAGTAGCTGACTTCTCAACGTGAAAATCTGAATTCTTGACAAAGATACAATATTGCAATTTTTTGAATGTTCAATTTATAGTAATAAAAATATTAGTTCATTTATTATTTATGATGAATCAGAGTACATTATAATGATATTTTATGGAAAACATAAAAAGGAACTTTTTATGGAAAGTTACTAAAAATTTATCTTATATTAAATGCCTAATTTCTTTATTAAAATGTCATCTGTTCTAATATAAGAATCTCCTTTTCAAGGATGATATGAGAAACTCAGCACATACTACTTATGATAAAAAGAAGATTGAATAGAGTAACTAATCCATCGCCTCTTTCTGCCCAGTCTGGAGCCTTTTATTATAAAACATTTTCCAAAGCCTTGTTTTACAAAATAATGTTTCACATTGCATTATTATTTAATCACATACAAGTTTATCATCCATTAGGGAAATATATTTAACCTAAATTACCATCATTGCAGTTTTTCAGAAGGTAGAAATGCAAAAGCTGTAGTGTTTTATATTTCTCATTAACTTTTCAAAACCAATAGTTTAGATGTAGTGTAAATGAAGATATAACTTTTCCATTTAGGGCAAAAATTCAGGAAATTATTCCCTCCTAAAGAAAGTGTTAAGGATCAATATTACTTTTGTTAATTTAATTACTTCTTTGACCACATGGCCTACTAGCAATTTGCATATCAGCAAATGTTAAAAGAAAATATCAAGAGAATCAACCTTGCACTGTGTCCTTCAAAGTACATCAACAAGAAAGTGAAAAGACAACCTACACAATGAGAAAAAATACTTGAAAATCACATATTTTCATAATCGACTTGTATCCAGAATATCTAAAGAGCTTTGATGACTCAATCATAAAAGACAAATAGACCAATTCAAAGAGGGGAAAGTATTTGAACAGATGCTTCTCTGAAGAAGACATACAAGTTGTCGATAAGGACATGAAAAGATGCTCAACATCATTAGTCATTAGGGAAATTCAAATCAAAACCACCATGATATATTACCTTTCATCCGCTGGATGGCTAAAATAAAAGATACAAACAAAAACAAATGCCAGCAAGGATGTTGACAAATTAGATCCCATGTATATTACTGGTGGGATTATAAAATGGGAAAGCTACTTTGTAAAATATTTTTTCAGTTCCTTAAAATTCTCAATAAAATTACTATATGATCCTGCAATATCATTTATGAATATATATCCAAGAAAGTTGATAATGCACCCAGCATAACCTTGTGCACAAGTGTCCATAGCATCATTATTCCTAATAGTCCAAAAGTAAAAATAACAATAATATCCATTAACTAATGATTGGATGAACAAAATGTGATATATTCATACAATGGAATATCATTCAGCCATATAAAGGAACAAAATACTAATACATGCTATTAATACAACATGGTGAATCTCGAAAATTTCATTATAAGTAAAAAAAAGAAAGACACGAAGGCAGCATATTATATGATTTCATTTATGTTAAATTTATGTAGTAGTAGGACTATAGTAGGACTAGAATTGGGAAGAATGGGGAGTGACTGCTAATGGGTATGAGGTTTCTTTTTTAGCAATGAAATATTCTAAAATTAGATAAATGTAATGATTGTACCATCTTTAGTAAATATACTAAAACTCCTTAAATTATACACACTGAAAGGATGAATTTATTGTATATGAATTATATGCCAAGAAAGCTGTTATAAAAAACCTTATAGACTTAAAATTTTTTATAAAGCTCATGGAATTTATGTACTTTGGGTCAGGCATGGTAAGAATGGCTTGTCTTTGTCTCATGATGTCTGGAGACTCACCTAGAAAGTCTCAAGGGGATGTGTATTGCTCTATGGCTGGGGACTAGACTCTTTACTTTTGTGTCAGTCAACGGAATCTGATTGTTTTCTGAGACTGTCAGCTGGAACTGTTGGTATCACTTCGTGGTCACCTCTTCATGTGCCCTGGGCTTTCTCACCACAGGGGGTGGCCACAAGGTAATCAAACTTCCTATATGGCAACTCAGGCTCCACAAGTGACTGTCTAAGCAAACAGGGCAGAAATCGCATTGCCTTCTCTTACATAGAATCAGAATTCACACATTATTCTTCTAACTCATTCTCAGTTTCAAGCAAGTCAAAAGCCCATTTAGATTTAAGAGAAGAGAATGGAGAGGCCTCCTTGCAAAGGATGTTAAAGGATTTGTGCTGTGTGTGTGTTTTTTAAATTATTGTGGTAAAATATATATAACACAAAATTTGCCATTGTAACCATTTTTAAGTGCACAGTTCAATAGCATTAAGCACATTCACATTGTTAATCTCCAGAATATTTTTTCATCTTAAAAAAACTAAAATCTTGTATTCGTTAAACAACATCCCTTTCCTTCCTCCCTGCAACCCCTGGCAAACACCATTCTACTTTGGGTCTCTGTGAATTCCACTATTCTAGGTATGTCCTATAAGAGGAATCATATAGCATTTGTCCTCTTGTGACTAGCTTATTTCACTTTGCATAATGTCCTCAAGATGTATCCATGCTGTAGCATATGTCAACATTTCCTTCTTTTTTAAAGCTGAATAATATTCCATTATACGTACATACCACATTTTGTTTATCCATTCATATTAATACATTGATGGGTGCTTGAATTGTTTTCATCTTTTAGCTATCGTGAATAATGCTGCTATGAGCATGGGTGTACAAATATATCTTTCAGGTATTGTGTTCAATTATTTAGGGTTTATACTCAAAAATGGAATGGCCAAATCATCTAGTAACTCTATTTTTATTTTTTTTAGGAACTGCCATACTGTTTTTCACAGTGACTGCACCATATTACGTTCCTACCAACAGTATACAAGGGTAACGATTTCTTCACCTCCTCACCAATATTTGTTATTGTCTACCTTGTTTTGTTTTGTTTTAGATAATAGCCATCCTAACGAGTGTGAGATGGTGCATTTAAATCACAATTTAGCTATGTGTTTAAATCACAATTGGGCTTATAGATTCAAGGGAAAAATATTACCAATTAAACTGCTTTTTTGTTTCTTCAGACATTTTTTATTGCATTGAATTTGATATGACTTTGTGAATTATTGTATTGGAGACAGCTCCAAGCAACTGTTGGGAACTAGTGGAGGTGTTGGCCCCAGATGTAAAAGTGTTAGAGCTGCTATTACTGTTTGGAATTGTGCTGCAAAGGTATTGGCTTGGGTTTGTGGTACTGCCGTTTGTTGTGTACTAATGGGAACCACTACATCTAGAGAGAGGATGAGGCAGTATCTACCAGAATTAAAAGTTGCTAACGGTACCTGCCATGGGACTAATTGCCCTACACGGAGAGGGTATATTGAATAGGATACAGGATATCATGTAGCATATAGGCTAAGTTTCTGTAATAGACAGACATCTCAAAAGTGGTATCCCCCATAGTATAGAAATTTATTTCTCTTTCCCTTCACCGTCCAAGAGGAGATGGACAGTACATTGTGGGCAGGTGGCTTTGTTTTACAAAGTCTTCTAGGTACCCAGGTTATTCCTAACTTGTTGCTCATCCCACCTATTAGGGTATGGTCCTTGTCTGCATGCCAAAGCTGCCTCAACCAGCACCACATCTGATTTCTAGGTAACGAGAATAAGCAGAAGACATGTAATTTCTTTTTCTGGAAGTGACACAGAAGTTGCAGACATCGCTTTTGTTCACATACCATATTTGTAGGAATTTATTCGCATAATTCACCCAGGGACATGGGGAAATTTGTTTATAACTGAACAGCCATATGCTCAGATGAAACTCAAGGGGCAAAGTCTATTTCTAAAGGAAGAGGCAAAGAATGATGTTGGGGAATGATTAATAGACTTTGCCACACCCAAAATTACTATTTATAGAATCATGCATTGATCTAACAAGTATGAAACAAATCCTATTATGTGACCTGTACTAGTTTAGGTACTCATCATGAGGAAAAGAACTTAGTAATTACCCTCAAAGTTTTCATGGTGTAAGATAAAATGTAATAATATGTGAAGTTACGCAAGTACTGTGAACAAAGTATCATGGGATCACTGAGAAAAGATCAAATAACTCTGCCTGAGGGGGTTAGGAAAGGTTTTATTGAGCTGGAATGTAAATAGAATCTTGAAAAATAAATAGGCATTCACCAGACAGAAAAAGAAAGGCTTTATAAGTAGAGCAAGTCCCTTGATATCCATGGCATGTCTGAGATGGGTAGAATCTACTGTAAAACCTAAGGAAACTGGAAACTCAGAAACCTAGCACTCAGAATTGTGAAAGAAAAGGTGGCTTGAAGAAAAAAAGAATTTTATAAAATTATAAAAGAAATTGCTTAGTGTAAAAAGTATAAGTCATGAATTTATTTATAAAGTTCATTTAAAATATCATTTAAAATTTTAGCCCTAAAATGTGATTATCTAAGTTCTAAATGTGAGAGAATCAACAGGATATTGATTAACATCCGAAATCTTTCCAGATGTTACTAACTTGATACACTTTCCACTCATTTTGTCTTTTATATCACTCTGTTAATAGTCTCTCACCACACATTTTTTGAAATAATACCCCATAGCTCTAAAGCAAGCCATTGTTTAAGTCTTAACATATTCTATAAATTTAAGATCATTATGCTCTTTTAATTTAATGAGAAATTATAATATTGCATTTTTGGAGTGATATTGCTAGGGTGTTTTATTTCTGTACTTATTTCCTGATTCAGTTATATCATTGCATTTTTTTAATCAAATGTCTTAAAGATAATAGCATTTTATAAACCTATTGAGAAGATTTTTTGTGGTCAGACATATTAGAGAAAATGAATAGTGATTTTGAAATGGAAAATTTTATATATTTTGTTGAAGTACTAAAAGCTCTAAAATATAATGAGGGATACCTGAGTGAATCAATTTAATAAACTAATTATCTCTGTTCCTAATCAGCTATCTGATTGGATTCACTTCCCTCCGAACTCATTTTTGTGAGTCAGTTTTTATAGATATAATTAATGTGGCAGCACATTCTTGAAGTTTTGACATTTTTTTAAAAAATAAATCAAACATGAATTGTATTATGAACAATATTCAAATAAGTAGCATTTTCTGTCATTTTACTGAAGATAAATGATAAAACCATTAGAAAATTCATGTCTTAAAAGCCCTGATGAAGCATGCTCTACAATACCCTGGGAATGAGGACTCTTGGGCAATGCAATTTGTCCACAATTATTTCAGTGTTTCTGGCAGGAAAAGTTCGAAGGCTAACTGACAAGCTGCTTCTGAATAGATGTGTGCCTGAAAATAGTAAATGGGACTGTCTGATTCTCCAATTACACAGTAAAATAAAGGTTCAATATGCCTAATGAGGTGAAAGAGAACAAGTAAAAAATTGCCATGATGTTCTAAAGTTATTTTAAATAATGAAGATTAATGCATTATTGAATTATATTCTGAGAGATTTGGGAGAAAACCAAATGCTATATTGCTATGAATTTCTGCATTCTTTAAAAATGTTGAAAAAAATGTTAACAATTCAGTAATCATTGTTATTGGAAACAATTCTCAAAAGAAATTAGAATGAAAGTAACTGAAAATATAAAAAATGTAGTTTGCATTAAATTCCTGATGAATGGTTATTATATTACAAATATTGGTTTATTTATTTTTTATATTTGTTTAGGAACATTCAATAGCTTCTTCACAGATCTTTAAAAGGATTCATAAAAGTATCAATCAGGACAGATCGTGTTATGCTGTAAAACCCAATGACCAAAAGACTCTCAGCAAAATCTATTTATTGTCTACACTACATGCCTCTGTAGGTTGGCAAAACTGACAGAGGCAACATTTTGACACAAAATTTTAATATCACAGAATTGGGTGGAAGAGAATACCAAAAGCCATGTTCTGATACTTAATACCTCTGGCTGGAAGTGACTCATAGCACCTCCATTAATGTTTTATTGGGCAAAGCAAGCCATAAGGCAACATTTGAGTTCAAGTAGCAGATAAGTACAATTCTATCACATGTCTGGAATGAAAGTGCTCAAGATCTTTGAATAGCCCTAATGACTAATAGAGCCTACCCTTTCAGTCATAAATATTTAATATGTAGGTCACTGTCTTTCCCACACGCAATATATACTTATTTCCCCTAGGAGAAAGAAAATCCAAAAGCTTCATCCAATCTTTGAATCAGCCTCAAAGTCCAGGACTTTGAGATAATTTGCATCAAGCCCAATATGGTTTATCTTAGTTTGAAAATCAGATAAAAAAGTTATTTACCCTTAATGAACACTGTATAAGTAATAACTTAGGGAAAAAGTTATGGTTATAACACAACCCCATTCTAGTTTTAGTACTACGTACAGTTAAATTGGCTTCTCTTCTGCTTCCTGTGGTTAGCTTCATAAGGTGGTTTGATATTTTTTCCATGGCTCCTTGGCTATATCCTTGGGGTTGGGCAGCTTTCTTAGTCTGCTTCCTGCTCCTACAGGATTGAGGTCCCAAGGTCCATTTTAAGACTCTCATACTCATACCCTTTTGTAGTTCAAGCTGGTAATATTTTAGTCAATACTCTAAGTCTTTAACTCTTTTAAACACTTTGCTGTATTCTTATCTATTTAAACCTCATCAACCCCATGTGATATAACCAAATTCATAATTCTTTTAGATACATGCCTTTCTCTTTAGTCTTAATTGTGTGTCTTGAACCTCTCAGGTTTCTAGATGATAGCTAAAGCCTTAATTTCTCCAATCTGCGCCATTGCTAAGTACCACCTTAAAACACAGAGAATTTAACAAGGTAAAGGCCATACCCCTGATTCGATCCATTCTAGAGAGCTCATGTTTTAATTTGCATTGAGAAGAAGTTTCCTATCCCAACCTACTAGTGCTATGTCTCTGCAGTGTCTCTATCTTTTTAATTTCTGCTTGAAAATTAGCTGCTTTTTTCTGAATACATCTCTTTTCAAAGATATTAGAGCTATGCTAGTAGCATTTAACTCATGCTATTAGTATTCTGTTTTCCAACCTCTTCACCTAAAGCCACAGACATTATCTTCCCTTTAAGTTAATTTCAGATGAGCATTTTATCACATTTTGCCACTTTATAATACTAATGCCCATCCTTCTATCTTTTAATAATTCTATAATAGGTATTTAGTGCCAATCTATTTAATAGTAGACTCAGTCTATATGGAGTAGAGAATAGTGATATGTCTATATTGAAATTGACCATCCACAGAATGATATATCTTGTAAGTTGTTACAAAAGCATTAAACATGGTTTTGTTTGTGAGAAAAAATAGTTGAACCATAACATGATAATCATGATAAACTCTTATTTAGCATTTACAGTTATTACAAACACTTTTTAAAGTGCTTAAAGGTTGAGCATCCTTAACCCTCATACACTGTTGGTGGGAATATAAATTAGTATAGGGAGAACAGGATGGAGATTCTTCATAAAACTAAAAATAGAACTACCACTTGATCCAGCAATCTCACTTCTGAGTATATATCCAAAAGAAAGAGAATCAGTATATCAAAGAGATATCTGCACTTCCAGATTTATTGCAGCACTATTGACAATAGCCAAGATATAGAATCGACCTAAGTGTCCATCAGCAGATGAATGGATAGAGAAAACATGGCACATATACACAATGGAATATTATTAGCCATTAAAATAATGAAATCTCATCATTTGCAACAGCATGAATGGAACTGAAAGACACTATGTTAAGTGAAATGTCAGACATTGAAAGACAAATATTGCATGTTCTCACTCATATGTGGAAAATAAAAAGATTGAACTCATGGTGATAGAAAGTAGAATGAAGGTTACCAGAGGCTGGGAAAGGTAGTGGGGAGGGGGATTAAAAAGAAGGTGATTAATGGATACAAAAATACAGTAAGACAGAAGAATAAGATCTAGTGTTCAGTAGCACAATAATGCAACTACAGTTAATAATTTACTGTATATTTAAAAATAACTAAAAGAGAAGAATTGGAGTGTCTTAACAAATAATAAATTCTTGAAGTTATGGATACTCTCATTACCCTGATTCGATCATTACATATTGTATGCTTGTATCAAATATCATATGTATTCCGTAAATATGTATGACTATTATGTATCCATAATAATTAAAAATAAAATTAAAAATTTAAAACCCAAAAAATCTGAAATGTGAAATTTCAAAATTCAAAACTGTTGAGTGCTAACATGATGACAGAAATGGAAAGTTCTTCATTTCATTTCATGAGTCACAGTCAAAATATAGACATACAACACATAGTTTATTCAGTGTCCCCAAGGGAAAAAAGGCCCTCCTACCCTTCTTCAACTGCAATATATCTTTTTTGCATGTGTCCAGATTCCTCCATGCAAGCACACATTACAAAGGTTTATAAAATGGCACATTTTCAGATTGGATGCACCAATGCCAGATTCCCCATGATGCCTCACATTGGGCCAAGACCTATGTGCATTATTTACTGTGTTTTTTCACTTGTTCTCTGCTTTATGGTGTAAAAATATTGCTGAAAATGTCAAAAAGGTCTGCAGATACCCTTATAAGTAACAACAGTAAGAAAAAGAGGAAGTATTTCTGTTTATAGCACAGAAAGTCAAGCTATTGAAGAAAATGGACAGCAATGTAAGTGGTAAACATCTAACAGAAGAGTATGGTGTTGGAATGGCCACCATATATGACCTGAGGAAACAGAGGATAAACTCTTGAAATTCTATACTAACGGTGATGAATAGAAGTTAACGAAAAATACTGCATAAAGCAACAAATGATGTTCCCTATTGTGTATTGAAAGACTAGACCTGTCAATGTCCCAGTGAACACATACATGCTACTGAATGGCATGCCAATCATGAAACAAGAAAAGTCTACCATGAAGTACTGAAAATTGAAGGGAATTGTGAATATTCAATAGGCTGGTTTCAGAAATTTAAGAAAAGATGTGACATTAAATTTCTTAAGATTTGTGGTGATAAAGCATCTACTCATTACAAAGCATTGGAGAAATTCATTAACGAGTTTGCCAAGTTATTGCTGATGAAAATCTGATGCCAGAACAAATCTATAATGATAAAAAACATCACTGTTTTAGTGTTATTATAAGAAACACATTGACTACAGCTGATGAGACAGCTCCTACAGTAATTAAGTTTGCCAAGCGCAGAATAACTGTGCTGGGATGTGCTAATGCAGCAGCCATGCATAAGTGTAAATTTGCTGAGATGGGCAAAAGCTTGTAAACTTGCTGTTTTCAAGAAATGAATTTCTTATCCCTTATTATGCTAATAAAAAGGAATGGATCTCCAGGAATACCTTTTCTTTTTTTTGAGACAGAGTCTCACTCTGTTGCCCAGGCTAAAGTGAGTGCCGTGGTGTCAGCCTAGCTTACAGCAACCTCAAACTCCTGGGCTCCAGCGATCTTCCTGCCTCAGCCTCCCGAGTAGCTGGGACTACAGGCATGCGCCACCGTGTCCGGCTAATTTTTTCTATATATTTTTAGTTGTCTGGCTAATTTCTTTCTATTTTTTTTAGTAGAGACGGGATCTCGCTCTTGCTCAGGCTGGCCTCGAACTCCTGAGCTCAAACGATCCACTTGCCTCGGCCTCCCAGAGTGCTAGGATTACAGGTGAGAGCCCCGCTCCCGGCCAGGAATACCTTTTCTAATTGGTCTCACAAACATTTTGTACCAGTGGCTCATGCTCATTTCAGGGAAGCTGGAATGAATAACAGCTGCAAGATTTTGTTTTTCGTTGACAAATGTTCTACTCATTTCCCAGCTAAAATTTTCATCAAAAATAATGTTATGTCATGTACGTTCTCCCCAAATGAGACTCTGTTAATTCAGCCATGTGACCAGAATATCCTTATATCAATGAAGAGAAATATAAAAACACTTTTCTTGAACAGCACTGTGGTTTTCAAAAGGAGTTTAGCATGAAGGATGCTGCATATGTTGTTGCCAGTGCTTGGAATACAGTGCCTAATGACATGGTGTGCATGGCTGGAAAAATCTCTGACCTATGTGCAGTGATTATAATAAACAATTTGTTGACTTTGAAAGATTCTATATGTCAAGTGATAAAAAAAATCTGACCTCCTTACATATGCAGAAAATTATACCTTTAGAGTCTGTCAGTAAGCTGGGCAACATGGATATCAGAGATGTTTTTAACATTGATAATGAGGCTATAGTTCATTCATTGATCAATGATTAAATAGCCTTAATAGTTTTAAATCAATGTGATCATGATAATAGTGATAATGAAGCTGATATTGTTAATACTGCATAAAAAGTTCCTATACAACATGGTGAAAATGTGTGATGGGCTTTTTGAAGGGCTAGAACAATGTGTATTCATGTCAGCATGGAAAATCAAACAGAGATTTCTTTTTTTTTAAGTAAAATGTTTATGCTTTTAGATAGCTTTTAATTTTTATTTTTGACAGCTTAACCAATGGAATATTCATTTTTATTCATTTTTTTAAATTTCAAAATATTAAGAATGTACAAACGTTTTTGTTCCATGCATAGCTTTTGTAATGCTGGAGTCAAAGCTGTAAGTGTGCCCATCGCCCAAATAGTGTTCACCGTACCCATTAGGTAGGTTTTTGCCCCTCCCCTCCTCCCCACCAGCTTGATCTCCAATGACTTTTACTTGTCTCTGTGTGCCTTAGTTAGTTCCAATTTATTAGAAAGTACATGGGGTGTTTGTTTTTCCATTCTTTTTTTATTTGAAAATACGAAGGGGGTACAAATATATTAGATTACATGGTTTGTTTTTGTAATGCTTGAGCCCAGGCTACATGTGTGCCCATCACCCAAGTAGTATTCATATAGTACCCGTTAGATTGGTTTATTCCCCTCCTCTCCTCCCCTCTCCCTGCTGGTTGCTCTACACTGAGTTTTACTTCCCTATGCGCACTTGCGTGCTCATCAGTTCCAATTTAACATTGAGTACACGTGGTGTTTGTTTTTCCATTCTTGCAATACTTCACTTGGGAGAATGGTCTCCAGTTCTATCCAGATTGTTATAAAAGGTATTAATTCATCTTTTTTATGGCTGAGTAAGAGTCTATGATACACATATACCACATTTTATTAATCCACTCATGAAGTGATGGGCATTTGTGTTGATTCTACATCTTTGCAATTGTGAATTGTGCTACAGCAAACATTCAAAATGTAAAAGGAAATATTACAACTGATACCATGGAAACACAAAATATCATTCACGAATACTGTGAAAATCTCTGTGCACAAAAACCAGAAAACGTTGAGGAAATGGACAAACTCCTGGAAACACACAACCTCCCAACACTCAATCAGGAAGAAACAGAACTGAACATATTAACAACGAGCAGTGAGAGTGAAACAGTAATAAAAAAATCTCCCAACCAACAAAGGCCCTGGACCAGATGGATTCACAGCCAAATTCTAACAGACCTACAAAGAAGAGTTGGTACCCATATTGCAGAAATTATTGTATCACGTCGAGAAGGAGGGAATCCTCCCCAACTCATTCTACGAAGTCAGTATCACCTCGATACCAAAGCCAGGAAAGAACACAATAAAAAAATAAAACTACAGATAGATATTCCTTATGAATATAGATGCAAAAATCCTCAAAGAGAGATTGCTAAGACAAAAAACATTGTTAATGAAGTAGAGGACTTCGGAGAATATATTTTTATAAAAGATCTAGCAGAATGCCTCCTCCTTCCTAGAGGATTCACTTTCTCTATGCCTCTGATGTTTCTTCTCGCTGAAAAAAATAAAATGCACTGTACAGTAATCTTTAAATAAAAACACAGCATCATAGGTGATGACAAAAAGCCTGATGTTGTTTGTTGTTGCTGTTGTTTAACAGCTGATGCAGGTATTCTGGTGGTGCTACTGTACTGCTTAGTTACCACGACCGACACATTATATTTTCACTGTATTAATGGTATGTCATTTTTTTGTTTTTAAGTACTTATGTGTGAATAAGTAGGAAAATGTTTGCTTATTGATAATATAGAAATTTAGAGTCAGAAATGATGGTGATGCCAAACAATCACAGATTGTCCACATGGGTGGCTGAGATAGAGATATCTTTTCTTTCTGATGACTCAATGTACACAAACTTTGTTTCATGCACAAAATTGTTAAAAATATTATGTAAAATTACTTTCAGCCTATGTATATAATGTATATATAAAATATAAGTGAGTTTCCTGCTTAGACATGTGTCCCATTCCCAAGATAGATCATTATGCATATGCAAATATTCCAAAATATAAAAAACTCTGAAATCAAAAACATTACTGGTCCGAGGGATTTTGAATAAGGGATACCACCCTGTAATATGTACTAACTAATTTAACCATCTCAGTGACCCTTGAAAGTAGATCCATTTTTCCCTCATTTTTCATATGAGGAAACTGAAATGCACAGTTTAAGAACTTGCCCAAAGTCATTCAATTAACAAGTTCCAGGGCTTAGATTTGAACACAAACATCTGGCTCCATCGTTCGTGTTTTAAGCCAGTGCTTCTCAAACTTTAATATACATGAATCAGCTGGAGACCTGTTAAAATGAAGACTCATATTCATGGAACTGATGAGGCTTTAGAGTCTGCAATTCTAACAACCTCCTTGGTGGATTGCTCATGGGGACTACCACTGTTGAAATGGTACATCTACAAAATAGTGTGGCTCTAGATATTATGCAACCCTTATTCATCAAAAGTTTTCAGATGTACTTACTGGAAGATTTTTCTGCATTAACACTTTCTGATTTAATTCAATAGGATAATAAAATTCAGTGAAAGAAATTGATTATATGAATTATGTAGTATTATCAGGACATTGATGGTTCTCCAGTATTTAACTTGCTATACAACTTGCATGTGTGAAACCCTGCCTTAACTCTGCAAATTAGAATACACCTGCCACCCTCTATCAAGCCACAGAAAAGAACGATGCTTAACACCAGGGTGAGAACAGATGTTTCCTATATGCCTGGGAAGAAATGGTCAGAAACTGAGATGCACTATTTGGGGTTTCTATCACCAGACTCTATTCTCTTTCCCCATTTGACTACCCTACATCCCCTCTTACACATTACATTGTCACATTTTCTCATTCCTGACAGCTGCTGATATATTTGGACACCACTTGTACTTCTGCCATCATATCAACTTTGTATTTGTGACAAACATGATAGGAGACCAAGCAAGATAAATAGCACAGAAGGGATTGATGCCTCTTCACTCTGAAAGTGGATATATGATGATTAATTTTATGCATCATCTTGACTGGGCCATGGGATGCCCAGATATCTGATTAAATATTATTTCTTGGTTTGTCTGCCAAGGTCTTTAGCATTTAAGCTGATGGACTGAGAAAAGCAGATTGCCCTCCCCGGTGTGGATAACATCATCCAACCCATTGGAGGGCTCAGATAGAACAAAAAGGCAGAGGAAGTTTGGATTCTCTCTGCC
>CAUYSK010059692.1:0-44080 GCA_963575035.1 Avahi laniger | reverse complement strand
AGCTTAGGTTTCTTCCCTGAAGAAACTAGAAAACTTATATTAAGCTTGTATTTTTTTTCCTGGCCTTCTCATTGACCCCAGTGTGAGGGTTTTTAAAAAAGTTTGTATTGAAGTGATGTATCCCAAGAATGGAAAAATAAGAACTACATGTACTCACCATGAAATTGGTTTCATTGATCAACACCTAAGTGCACATATAGGAATAACATTTGTCACGCATCAGGCAGATGGGAGGGGGAAGGAAAGGATGGGTATATACATACATAATGAGTGTGGTGCGCACCGTCTGGGGGATGGACACGCTTGAAGCTCAGACTCGGGGCAAGGATGGGGGCAAGGGCAATCAATATATGTAACTTAAACATTTGTACCCCCATAATATACTGAAATAAAAAAAAACTTGCCATATATAGGAGCACTTAGAGAGTCATGAACATGTCCAGGGAAAGAGTTATGTTTGGAAAAAACTAAAAGGACCTTAAGATTTTGTTGTAGGCTGATTTTCTAGGCTTAGTGCAAGCCTAGCTGAGCCTAAGGATTGCCCCAACACAAAGCAAAATCTTCAAAGACTAGGAGAGGTGTCTTTCCCCTTCTTCTTTTTGTGAGTATATGTTTTGTGTGCATTTTGTTTGTTTGTTTGTTTTACCTCCTGAAAGTCAAGAAAATCTCTGTCAAACATTAGCTGAACACAAGCAAAACAAAAACAAAAACGAAAAAAACAAAATATAAAGACTTCAATGACCACACATGACAAATACTAGTTGTTTGGAAAAATCTCAAAACAAATTAATCATTATAGCCTTCAACAGTCAAAACAAACAAACAAAAATCAAACCAAATCAAATCAAAATATACAAAGAAACAAAATAAAAATCTCAAAAAAAAAAAAAAAAACATCCTGGGAAGGAAGAGACTTTAATCTTCAGAGTTGTAGCATAATAATAGTTAAAGAATCCAGTTTTCAACAAAAGTCACACATCATAAAAAGAAACTGGAAAATATTTCCCACTCAAAGGAAAAAATTAAACTGACAAAAACTGTCTATGAGGAATCCCAGATGTCAGACTTATAAGACACAGACTTTAAAACAACTATATTAAATATGCTTAAACAGCTAAAGAAAAACACAGGAAAAGAGCTAAAGAAAATCAGGAAAAGAATGTATGAACAAAATGATAATATTAAAGAGAAACAAATTATAAAAAGAAGCCAAACAAAAATTCTGGACCAAAAAAGTAAAATAACTAAAATGAAAAATTCACAAGAGGGGTTCAAAAGCAGATTTGAACAGGCATAAAAAAAGAATCATCAACTTAAAGATAGGACAATAAACATTATTGAGTATGAAGCAGAAATAAAAAACAGTGAAAAATATGAATAGAGCCTAAGTGACATGTGGGACACCATAAAGTAGACCAACATCACATTATGGAACCCCAAGAATGAGAAGAAAGGGAGAAAGGGATAACAACATTGAAGAAATAATGTCTAAAAATGGCTCACATTTGATTAAATACATGCACCTACAAATTCAAGAATCTCAACAAACTCTAGGTAGGATAAGCTCAAAGGGACCTACACCAAGATGCATTACAATCAAACTCTCAAAAGCCAAAGACAAAGAGAAAATCTTGAAAGCAGCAAAAGTGAAGTAACTCATCACATACAAGGAATTCTCTGTAAGACTGTTGATTTCTTGTTGGAGGTTTCAGAGGCCAGAGGCAGGGGGATGACATATTTAAAGTGATGAAAGAAAAAAAACCACTATCTACCACGAATTTTATATCTGGCAAAACTGTCCTTCAAAAATGAGGAAGAAATTAAAACATTCCCAGGTAAGCTGAGGGGTAGAAAATTGTTTTACCACTAGACCATCCCTAAAGAAATGCTAAAGAGACTTTCAAGTTGAAATAAAAGGGTACTTGAGAGTAACTTGAAGCTATATAAAGAAACAATAATCTGTGGTAATGATAATTACTGGGCCAGTATTATTTTAATTTTGGCATGTAACTCCAGTTTTTATTTTCTGCATGATTTAAAAGACAAATGTATAAAGATAAATAAAAATATGTTATTGGTCATACAATACATAAAGATGTAACACATGCAACATCAATAACATGAAGAGGTAGAGAAGGAGTTGTATAAGAGCAAGGTTTTTACATGAAATTGAAGTTAAATTTGTATCAATTCGAATTAGATTGTTACACCTTTAGGGTGTTAAATGTAACTGTCATGGCAGCCACAGAGAAAATACTCATAGACTATACAAGAAAGGAAATGAGAAGGAAATCAAAACATGTTACTGCAAAATATCAACTAAACACAAAAGAAGGTAGTAGTGGAGGAAATGAGGGACAAGAAAAGCTATAAGACAGACAGAAAACAAATAGCAAAATGGCAGCCATCCTTCCTCGTCAGTGATTACTTTACATGTAAATAAATTAAACTCTCCAATTAAAAGACAGAGATCAGCATAATGGAAAAAGTCATCCAACTATATGCATCTACAGGAAATCTAAAGACACAGGTCGAAAGCGAGAGGATGGAATAAGATATTCCATACAAATCGTAATGAAGAGACCTATAGTGGCCATACTATTATCAAAGTCAACTTTAAGTCGAAAACTGTTATAATAGACAAAGAAGGACGTTATATGTTGATAAAAAGATCAATTCACAAACAAAATGTAACAACTATAAATAATGTCCTGAACAACAGACCTCCAAAGTTTTTGAAGTAAATGTTGACAGCATTGAAGGGAGAAATAGACAGGTGTACAGTGATAGTTGGAGTCATCAATATCCCACTTTCAATAACAGATAAAGCTACCATACAAAAGATCAATAAGGAAATAGAGGATTTAAACAACATAAACCAATTAGACCTAACAGACATACAGAATACTCTACCACCAACAGTGGAATAAATATTTTTCTCAAGTTTACATGGAACAGTTTGCCAGGATAGACCAAAGATTAGAACACAAAACAAGTCAATGAATTTTAAAAGACTAAAATCATTTCCAGTATCTTTTCTCATTACAATAAAATGAAACTGGAAATCAATAAGAGAGGGAAACTAGGAAAATTCACAAGTATGTGGAAACTAAGCAAGTCTTAACACATTAAATACATTATTAAATAACCACTGGGTCAAAGAAGAAAACAAAAGGGAAATTTAAAAAAAACCTTGAAAAAAATAAAAATGAAAAATAATATGCCAAAAGTTACGGGAAACAGTAAAATAATCCCTCATTAATATTGATGCAAAAAATCCTCAATAAAATGATAGAAAAGTGAATTCAGCAGCATATTAAAAAGATTATACACCATGAACAAGTGGGATTTATTCTAGAATGCAAGGATGGTTCGACATACAAAAATCAATGTAATCGTTCACACTAATATAATGAAGGAAAAACCCACATGGTCATCTCAATTGATGCAGAAAAGACATGTGAAAAATTCAACACCCTGTCGTTATTAAAATGTTCTATAAACTAGGGATAGGAACTTCCTCAACATGATAAAGGCCATATATGAAAAGCCCAAAGTTAACATCATATATAATGGTGAAAGACTGAAAGCTTTTCCTCTATGATCAGGAAAAAGGCAGGAATGTCTGCTTTAACCACTTCTATTTATCATAGTGTTGAAAGTTCCAGCCTGAGCAACTAGACAAGAAAAAAAAAATGAAAAGCACCCAAACTGTGTGGTAAAAAAAGAGGTAAAATGATCTCTGTTTGCAGATGACATAATCTTATATGTAGAGAAATCTTGAAGAATCCACACATATACACACACACAACACCTTTTAGAGCTAATAAACATATTCAGCAACATTGCAGGATACAAAGTCAACATTCAAAAAGTAGTTTCATTCCTATACACTAACAATGAACAATCCAAACAGGAAATGAAGAAAACAATTCCATTTATACTATAAAAACAAATAAAACACTTAGGAATAAACCTTACCAAGCAGGTAAAAAGCTAGTACACTGAAAACTATAAAAAATTGCTAAAAGTAATTAAAGAAGACACACATAAATGGAAAGACATCTTGTGTTCACAGGTTGGAAGAATTAATCTTGTTAAGATGACAATACTACCCAAGGCATTCTATAGATTCAATTCAATCTCTGACACAATTACAATGACATTTTTGTGAAACAGGAAAACTCATTCTAAAATTCATAATGGAATCTCAAAGGATTCTGAATAGTCAAAACAATCTTGGAAAAAAAAAGAACAAACAAACAAAATTTGCTCACAAATCTTTGTGGTAAGATTTCAAAACTTACCATAAAGCTACAGTAATGGAAACAGTGTGATACTGGCATACAGACAGACACATAGACCAATGGAATAGAATAGAAAGCCCATAAATAAACCATCTTGTATATGGTCAATGAATTTTCAACACAGGTGCCAAATCAACCAATGAGAAAAGATAGTCTTTGTCAACAAATAATTCTGAGAAAACTGGATAGCCACAAGCAAAAGACTGATGTTGGACCCTTACCTTATACCATATACAAAAACTAACTCAAAATACATCAAGGACCTAAACTTAAGAGCTAAAACCATAAAACTCTTAGAAGAAAACTTTGGGGAGAATCTTCATGACATTGGATTTGGCAGTTATTTCTTGAATATGCCATCAAAAGGACAGACAACAGCAACAAAAAAAATAGATAAATAAGAATTTCTAAACTTAAAAATCTGGGCATCAAAGAACACTGTCAAGAAAATAAAAAGATAATCCACAGAATGGGGAAAATATTTGCAAATCATATATCTGGTAAGGGATTAATATCCAGAATATATAAATAACTTATATATTACAAGAACAAAAATACCCACACCCAATTAAAAATGGGCAAAGGACTTGAATAGACATTCCTCTAGAGAAGACATGGACATGGCCAATAAGCGCATGAAAAGATGCTCAACATCATTAGCCATCAGGGAAATGCAAATCAAAACCACAATGAGATACACATTATAATGGCTATAATTTTTTTTAAATGAAAAATATCAAGTATTGCTAAAGATGCAGAAAAACTGGAACCCTCATGCATTGCTGGTAGAAACGTAAAATGGTGCAGCTACTGGGGAAAACATTTCAGCAGGTCCTCACAAAGTTAAACATAAAATTACCATGTGGTTCAGCAATTCTGCTCCTGATTATATACCCAAAAGGCCTGAAAATGGGGATTCAAATGGACACTTGCACACCGATGTTTATAGCAGCCAAAAGGTGGAAACAACTCAGTGTCTATTCACAGAGGAACAGACAAACAAAATGTAGTATATACATACAATGGAATATGTATGTGAATACATTTTATGGCTGAATATGTCAGCCTTTTTATAGTATATTCAGACTGATATATGTAGCCGTAAGAAGGAATGAAGTTGCTACAATATGGATGAACCTTGGAAACATCATGCTAAGTGCCATAAGGCAGCTCCAAAAGGACAAGCATTTTATATGAGGAAGCCAGGACAGGAAGTTCATAGAGACAGAAAGTTGAACGTAGGCTGCTAAGGGGTTAGGTAGGGAGGAATAGAGGGTTATTATTTAATGAATATAGGTTTTCTGTTTGGAATAATGAAAACGTTTTAGAAATAGATAGCGGTGATGGTTGTACAACATTGTGAATGAAATTAATGTCACTGAGTTGCACACTTAAAAATGGTTAAAATGGGAAATTTTATGCTATGGATATTTTACTGCAATAAAAAAAGCAGAGGGAAGAGAGATCTATGGCCCTGTGGCCGAGGCGCGCCGGTGAAAAAGACTGAGAGGAAAGGAAAGCCTCAGATGTTGGAGCCATAAAGGGATCAACCGGGTAAAATGACAGTGGCCCACTTGTGGAAGAGGACAACGGTGTGGCGATTCAGTGTCTGGTGCCGCCAAGAGCACGTTCAGCCGGGCGCCAGGGAGGCCGAGGGCCGAGCAGACGGTGTTCATTAAGCCCTTTCAGGCTGCCAGGGCCAGGATGGGCTCATCCCCTCAGGTGACAGGAGTTCGTTGCAAGGACTTGAGGGCAGAGAAGGCACAGGAAGCCCTCTCTGCTGCCACCCCAGCCCCTCTCAGGAGCCACCGACAGCTGCCTGAGCAGACCCATAGGGAACGGTCGCCTTCTTCGCCCACCTCCTGGAGTGAGCGCCAGGGCTGTCCTCGGGCTTCCCTGTCATCCACGCCAGCGCTCTCTGTTCCGGCACCTGCCTCCTCTCCCTGTCGTTTGGCTGCCCCTTCCTCCGTTGTCTGTCCCCTCATGGGAGGTGCTGCATCCACACAGCTTCCCACAGCTATTCCGGCTGTCCCAGTGACCCTGGCTCTGGTGCAGCAAGCCCCTGCTGGGCAGGGCTGCAGCCCCGGGACCCCGGCAGGGCACGAGGCAGCCTGCAGATCCCTCCCGCAAGCAGCTGTGGCCTGCGCAGCAAGTTAAGTGCTACAGAAGACAAGGAACTCACGCTGGGGACACGATCTGTGCCCTTCCCCAATCAGTGGAAACTCCAGGCATGAGTCATGGCCCGATTCCTCTAGAACACAAAGCTTGAGACAAGGAGTAAGGTGTAACGATTTATTTGGGAAGCACAAGGCCACAGAGGTGTGGACGAGCAGTGAAGGGAAAAAGCGAGATCGCCACCTGGGGCGTTCACTTCATGAAGAGCGAGGAAGACGCGAGGCAGGTAGCCTGGCAGGCTGGCTCACTGGGCACACGAGCCTCCTCCACCAGCGCCGACGGAGGCCCACGGGAGGGGCTGGGGGATGTATCTACCCAGTTTCCTCCTGTTTCTCATCGGCCAGTGTTCGTCAGTCCAGCTACGTCCTTACACTGCCCAATTGCATCACCGGCCGCTAGTCGGCTGTTCAGGAAGCCAAATGCCACAGCCAATAGGGTGGTGTGTCTTTCAGATTCAAAACAGAGAGGTGCAGTGGTTCGATGGTGGCCCATTGAGAGACTTGGCCACCTGTTATCTGTGAATATGATCATATTCAGAAAAGGGGCTTTGTAGATGTATTTAAGTGAAGGATCTTGAGATCGTCCTGGATTAGGGTGGACCCTAAAGCTAATGAGAAGTGTTTTCATAGGAGAGGGGACAGAGAAGGCCACGTGAAGACAGGCAGATGTAGAGTGATGTCACCACAAATGGAGGAACGCCTGGGGCCACCAGGAGCCCAGAGGAGGCTGGGACTGGATTCCCTTCTAAGGCCTTCTGGAGGAGCGTGACTGCCCACTCCTTACTGCAGACTCCTGGCCCCGAGAACTGCAGGAGAATACATTCTGTTGTTTGTTTTAAGCCACCGGTTTGTGGTGATTTGTTACAGCAACTCCAGGAAACTAACACGGGGGTGACTAGGCACAGCTGGGACCGTGGCTGTCCTCATAAAGAGCAAAAGGAGAGGGCAGTGGGGGACACTTCAGGTGAGCGACATTTGAACTCCTCCTCCAGACCGGGGTGGAGGCAAGAACCGGATCCAGGGCTGCAGCCCTGCCTGTGGGTGGCAGATGGGAAGTGGAGCTTTGAGTCAAATAAGGCTGGGAGGCTGAGAGCCGGGAGATCAAAGGGAGTCGCCGGGTCATTAAAAATGGATGTCGTTGTCAATGAGGATTATGGCAGGGGCTGCAAAGAGGAAAAAAAGGACAAACGTAGGGTCGAAATTATCTAAGTGGTGGAAATGGGTTCTGGTAGGGAGGGAGTGATGGCTGTGATTATTTGGCAAGAACCGAACCGAATGGCTTGAATTAGTATGGTGATACTAACGGCGATACTGATAGGAAGCTGCCCAGAGTGGCGGACGGGGGTGTGCCATCCTGGTCCAGTCCCGTAAGTGTGCTGGAAGCCACTCTAAGTGCCGCTGTGTGAGGTAGATGCCCCTGGGGATGTTCCCGCTGGGGAGAGACGCTAGAAACAGGAGGTTGAAGGTAAAAGAGAGTCCGCCCTCAATGGAAAAGGGGCTCCACTGAGGCCATGCAAAAGGGGGAGAGGAGTGTGTGGACGGCAGCTACCTTAAATGACTTTAAATATGGTGGGACGTTTTTAAAGAATGCAAGAGCTAATTTCATGAGTATTCAGGAATCACAGAGGGAAACAGAACCGGAAAACCCAGAACCAAGGAGAAGACTTTGCCCTCCAAGGGGTCTTAAGGGAATCTCTGGTGTGAACCTCTCCATCATTTCCTCCTTTCTTCTTTTACAGACCAGCCCCTGCAGGTGTCTGTGCTGTCCCTCACCTTTATCTTGTACCCACGTGCACATGGCCTCTCATGTCACCTTGGGACCTTATGTATACCATGTTATGGGGCGGCTCCCAACGGCTAATGAATTCTGTTTCTGGATGGGCACAGTGGCTCATGGCTGTAATCCTGGCACTTTGGGAGACCAAGGTGGGAGGATCACTTGAGGCCAGGAGTTTGAGACCAGATTAGGCAACACAGTGAGACCCTATCTCTACAAAAAATAAAACAACTAGCCGGGGGTGGTAGCACACACCTGTAGTCCCAGCTACTCTGGAGGCTGAGGTGGGAGGATTGCTTGAGCCCAGGAGTTTGAGGTTGCTGTGAGCTATGATCACGCCACTGTACTCCAGCGTGAATGACAGAACGAGGCCCTGTCTTTAAAAAAAAAAAAAGAAGAACTCTCCTTCTTAGCAATGAAACTAGCCCCCAGTATACTGTCTGATGGCTTCTATCCCACCTATGGAGTGGTTCTCCTGAGCCAGGAGTCCATTCCTGGTCTGATCAAGTAGATAAGATTGCCTGGAACAGAACGACACATCCTCCTGGGCATGCTCCTTGTTGCGTTGTCCATGGTGTGGCAGGCTGAAATGTCCCCCAAGGATATCAGGCCCTAACCCTCAGAAACTGTGATATTACGTTATATGGCAAATGATACTATTAAGGATCTCATGGTGGGTAAGATTATCCTGGTTTATCCAGGTGGGTTCTGAATGAGAACATCTGTCTTTATATGAGTGAGGTAGAGTGAGAATTGATACACACACACACAGACACACACACACAGGAGAAGGCAACTCGACAAAGGAGGAAGAGACTGAAGTGATGTGGCCACAAGCCAAGGAGTGCCAGGGGCCAGCAGAAGCTGGAAGAAGCAGGGAAGGACCCTCCCCTGGAGGCTCAGGCGGGAGTGCAGCCCTATGGACTCCTCGATCTTGGCTCAGCGATACTAATTTTGGACTTCTGGCTTTCAGAACCACGAGAGAACACATTTCTGTTTTTTGTGCCCCTTAGTTTGTGGTAATTTGTGACAACAGCCCTAAGTGAATACGTGTGCAGAGGAAGGAAGGCCCATGAGGCCCCCCACGCCATGGGTCCCACAGGAAGGAGCCGAGAGAGTTTCGGGGCACGCACGGAGGAAGTGATGGGGGCTACACTGAGGATGCGAGTCAATAAACATGTTCTGTGGCAGCCACAGTTTGATGCCCATAAAATGCAAATGCTTACCCTTGAAAAACAAGGACTGCAATGCAATGTACTAAATGCTGCAATAAAGATTTTGAGAGGAAACAGCACGAGTAGAAGATTTGGGTCCTGTTTAGGGAGCGTTGTTGTACGGAGGTAGCAGTGGGAGATCATGAACTTAGCACCCACGCAGGAACAGAAAGGACCAGATGCCCAGAATGAGTGAGAAATGCAAACAAGGAAACCCAGCCAGACGCTCTGACATGCGAACATACACACACGCCTACACCCTACGCTTTAATGCATGATGATTTCTTACAATCCTGTTCTACTTCATAGCCTCTAGCTGTGTCTACATGAGGCCAAAACAATTGAGCAATTCAGCAGAGTCATTAGTCAAACTCAAAGTTCGGGAGGCAGCACACTGTAGAGGTGTGACATGGCAATTTGTAGTAAGAAATATATATTGGGTCTGCATCCTGTTTCTAGGACAGAACTAAACCCTCCTAATTTCCTGAGTGATAAGGGCCTGCAAGTGAAGGAGCATCTTTTGTTATTCAGGGCAAGCCCCTTCAATGCGCCTGAGTTTATGTTAATGAGGTGACTTTTGGAAGGCCCCTCAGAGTGGGGGCTCATTGCCAGGGGAACAAAATCACCTGATTAGAGGGTTGGCACTTTCAGCCCCTTGCGCGCCACCTCCATCGAGGGGAAAGGGAACGGAGATTGGCTCAATCGCCACTGGCCCGCGATTTAATGGGTCATGTCACGTATTGAAGCATCCATAAGGCCCAACGGGACAGAGGTCCAAGAGCTCCCGGGCTGGTGAACACATGGAGGTGCTGGGAGGCTGGCGTGGCCCGAGAGGGCAGGGGAGCTCTGCGTCCCTCCCCACACCTCGCTCTAAGCATTTTTTCCATCTGGCTATTCCCAAGTTGTATTCTTTTATAATAAACCAATAACCTAGTAAATAAACTGTTCTCCTGAGTTCTGTGAGCTGTTTTATCGAATTATCTAACTTGAGGAGGGGTCTGTGGCAGCCTCTCTGATTTATAGCTGGTTGGTCATAGCACAGGTGGCAACCTGGACTTACCGTCTGAAATGGGGACGGTCTCGCGGGACTGAGCCCCTAACCCCAGATTCTGCACTAACTCCAAGTAGACAGAGTCAGAACTGAGTTGAATGGTGGACACCCAGTTGGTGTCTGCAGAGAACGGCTTGGGGTGGGAAAAACACCCACACATTTGGGGTCCAGAAGTCCTGTGTGTGTGTTTTTTCCTACAGAAGAGGAAAGAATGTGGATTAGTTACTCCACTTCCTCCTCCTAGCTTGTTGTACCACATTACAGTTGAGGAGACAGAGTGGAGCTTGCAGAAGTGGCCACGTGTGCCCACAGCCACCAGCTGAGCGGCAGACCAGAATTTGAATCTGGGTCTATCTGACTCCCAAACGGGTGGTTTTTCCGTCTGTATGCAGACTAAATGAAGCTAGGTGCTCTCCGAATCCCATGCAGCAGCCTGGCTGAGATGAAACGTGTTGGGGAACTAACACACATGAAAAGAGCAGGCCAAAAATCTATTAAGAAACCCCCTCCCCATATTAGAGAGAGCCTGATTTCTCCCCACAGCCTGATTTCTTTAGGAAATCCAGGGATAAGCTTCAGGGGAGCCACAAACTCTCTGGCATTGTTTACGAAATTGGCTTGTGTTCATTTTCTGGGTAGCAAGGACCTTCCCTCTTATCAGAGTCTACATGCATCTTCCCGCACTAGACACAGGATGCCACGCCAGGTGTCGTGAGTAAGCATCAGTCTTCCCCATGCCAGCCGCCCACGGCCTGCAGAGAAAGACAGTGCTTTGGGGGGAATCTATAATATTTACATAAAATATGCTTGCTTTATTTTTCACCTTAGGAAACTCCTGTCCAGGCAGTTCTGGTCACATGTAGGGTGTGAAATGAAGAGATAAAAGGTGTCCCCCGAAAGCAAAAAGGTGAAGTTACCCTTACCAACTCTTCCCAATTACATAAAGACTTTATTACAATTCTTTCAAGCCTTGTATCGGCATGCCCTCCTCATCCCCCTGGAACTTTCTAAGGCACTGTGATCCCTTGTCAGTTACGTGGTAGAGGTTAATTAACAGCCGGACTCATCCGCATGGGAGAAGTATACACAGGTAGCGAGCGAAAGCTTGAGTCAGGGCAGGCAGAGATTTCCTCCTCACACACTTGTTCTGCCAAAACCCGCCTGTGTTCATCTGACTTCCTCAGAGAGACAGAACCAAGAGCGAGAACTACTGAGATTTAGTAGAAGGGACTGGCTCATGCGCTTACAGAGGCGGAGAGTCCCAGCATCTGCACTGAGCAAGGTGAAGACCCAGGGGAGCTGGCGGCGTAGTAATAATTTCCAGTCTCAGTCCAGTCCAAAGGCAGGAGAAGACTGATACGCAGCTCAAGCTCTCAGACAGGCAGAGTGTCCTCTCACTTTGCCCTTTTGTTCTGTTCAGACCTTCAGTAGGTTAGATGAGGCCCACCCACATTAGGGAGGGAAATCTGCCTCACTTTGAATGCAAATGCTGATCTCATTCAGTAACATCCTCACACACACACCCAGAATAATGTTTAACCAGATATCTGGGCACCCCAGGGCTCAGTCAAGTCGAGACGGAAAATCAACCATCACATTACCAGTTCACCCCACTCTCCAGGCCCAAAGGAAGAGGGTCCCATGTCCTCTAACATGAACTCCTCAACCTGTCTCAGCCTGATCCTCCAAGCCCTGAGCATCGTTGAGAACTGCCTAAAGGTAGCGAAACCAGCAAAGACAAAAGTACAATCTTCCAAGTAATCTATAAGCCTCATGCAGAAAAGGCTGTGGATATTGTGAAGTAGAAGCAAGTTTATAGATTGCAAGCAGATCAATAAATGTTCAGTTTGATAGAAGAAATAAGATGTAGTCTTAGATCACTAGAGTGACCATACTTTACAATAAATCTACTATACATTCAAAAATAGCTAGAAAAGAGTAATTCAAATGTTTCCAGTATAAAGAAAAGACAAATATTTAAGGTGATGGATATCCCAAATACACTGATTTGATCTTTATACAGTATATGAATGTATTAAATTGCCAGATATACCCTGAAACTATGTGTATCTATTATGCACCAATAAAAAAGTTTTTTTAAAAAATGAATTTAATATTGTAGTAAGGATTCTTTGCCAGTGAGAGAAAACAACACGAAATGGTTTACGTCTAAAATAAATCTGCTGGCTCAAATACAGGCAAAGTCCATGGGAGAGACCTGCAGTTACACACTGCTGGATTCAGGGGCTCAGATAATGTCACTGGGAACTAGTCTTTTTGCTGTGCTTTCATCTGCATTGGCCACTTTCCCAGAGAGCTTCTCTCTTCGGAGGGGCAAGCCAGCAGCCAGCAATGCCACGCTTACATTCCCACAAATGCAAGCTCAAAACTTAAAGTCAAAGTTTTAAACATGACTCTCCAGATCCTGAATTGGACCCACGATGAGTCCTGAACAGATCACTGTGGCCCAGAGGCTTCTGTGCTACCACTGACACAGCACCTGCGGAACTCGGTTAGCATCAGCCCCATCCAAACCTCACCCGCTGAGAGCAGCAGGGGGGAGGCAGGGAGCCCTTAACAGGACAGACACGAGTGGATAGCTTGATGGTGAAAACAAGGTGCCCACCACATAATTGTTTAAAAATCTGTAGATATTTGAACATAATTCTAAGACAGTGGTTCTCATGGGCGGTGATTTTGTCCACAAGGGACACGTTGCAAAGTATGGAAACATTTTTGTTTTTCACAACTGGGTGGTACTACTGGCATCCAGTGGGTAGAGGCCAGGGTTGCTGCTAAAATCCTATGATACACAGGACAGTCCCACACAACAAAGAATTATTTGGCCCAAAATGTCAATAGTGCTGAGGTTGAGAAACCTTCTTCTATGACCAAAAATGCTGTCAGAAGCTGTGATGTCATCAGAAAAGAGAAAAAGATTTCTGTCCAGGAATGCTGAGGACACGAGTGTCCTTGTGGTTTGTGAATACCTGTTGGCACTTCAAAATGGGGAAGGGGGCCCAGATCCGTCCCTGCTCCCCTCAACTCTTGACCTAAACTTCCAGCCCCATCCATCTGTATATCAGGAATTGTAATCATCAAAGTGACCATTTTAGATCCAAAGCAATTAGGTGGGAAAGTCCTAGTGGGCCTTTTATAAATCAACATTATGGGCAATAGTGAGTATAACAGATGGCAAGCACCGGCCTGTGATCTCCTCGGTGAAGACCGGCCAAATGGCTCTGCATTTCCACCACGCGGGGCTCGGAGGCGGCTGCCCGCCCATCTGCACTTACCGTCCGTCTGTGCGTATCGGCTGGGAAAAGCGGCGCCAGGCTCAGAGCTTCTGGAGGATACTCCCTGGGGCTCCCAACGGTTCCCTGTGGAAATGAGCACCATGGGAAGAGAGGTAAGGGATCCCGCAATCCTTCTTTGTGTTGTCAGTCAGGATGCTTTAGGCTGCCAGCAGCTGAACGCCCTGCTCAGATTGTTTTAAACAATAGGGCAATGCATTATTTCAAATAATAATACATCCAGAGGTCTGGATTTGTTTTGCCACAGGTCTCCCCAGCAGTAGTTATAGGTATCCCATCCAGGTACCACATACCAGAGCAAGAGTAGGGACCTCGTTTCTTACAAATGAGGAGACCTGTCCCAGAAGCCACCTAGCATACTCCCCTCATGTCTTATTGGCCAGGATTGAGTCACATGCCTGTCCCTAATCCAATTCCTTGCAAATGAAATGGGTTTGCAATGATTGGGTTAGGAGTCTCATCAACTAATGACCACTGTACCCATTTAGCAGAAGGTGGATGTTGGTCCTTGGCAAACCAAAGCTGCCTTCCCTGGCATGTCAGTTGCAGAGTTAGGGTCATATCTAACAGTCATGTCTGTTGTTAATAATGCATCTTGTCCAAGGTAATTTACAGGTTTGAGTCCCAGAGAGACTGGAGTGATATTTGGTTATGAATAAAGAGCTTACTTAGGGCAATCCACAAGGGTAGAGGTAAACGACATTTCTCTCGATGGTGATGTCAGCGAGAGTTGTCAAGAATGGGCATCACTAGAACACTTAAGAATATCGGAGTTGAAAGAAACTTTAGGTTTTGTATCAGATGTATTTTCGTCTGTCAGCAAGTCTTTGGAAAAGAAGCCCAAAGCTCATAGCCTCAATAATCCAATGGGCTAAGTTCCAGGATACCAAGGGTAATATTAACCAACCACTGCACTAAAGTGTGACAAAGATTTCAGCTGTCTCAATCACAGATCGAAGGACCTCTAATACTCTTGGCTCTCTTTGCCAGAGACAATTTCACATTTTAGTGACTATCATTTGTAATATTCCATTCCGGGTACAAACTACCTTCCTCACGAGCAATGAGAATTCGTTAATCAAACAATGGTGGCAAAACTTTTGGGAGTGAAATGTTTTTGTTTTTTGTTTTTTTTTTTTGAGACAGAGTCTTGCTTTGTTGCCCGGGCTAGAGTGACTGCCGTGGTGTCAGCCTAGCTCACAGCAACCTCAAACTCCTGGGCTCAAGCAATCCTTCTGCCTCAGCCTCCCAAGTAGCTGGGACTACAGGCATGTGCCACCATGCCCGGCTAATTTTTTCTATATATATATAATTTTTTAGTCATCCAGATCATTTTTTTCTATTTTTTAGTAGAGACAGGGTCTCACTCTTGCTCAGGCTGGTCTCGAACTCCTGACCTTGAGCGATCCACCCGCCTCGGCCTCCCGAGTGCTAGGATTACAGACGTGAGCCACCGCGCCCGGCCTGGAAGTGAAAAATTTTGACATTTGTGGTACATTAAAAAATATGTGCAAACACAAATGAAAAACAAACAATAATCCTAAAAAGAAGCAAGCACATTTAGGGGCAATTAGCCCTCCTTCATTAATTTATTATTATTATCAATCACTTAATTTAGTGTTCATAATTTTGAATATTTTACCTTGGAGTCGGAGCCTTACAGACTTTGTCTGGAGCTCTGTAACTCTTATCTGCTTGACATTAAATCTCCTCCAGGTAACTTTTCTTCCTTGAACTTCTTTTATATTTTTTAATTTTTGAGACAGCATCTTGCTCTGTTGCTCAGACTATGTGACACCATCCTAGCTCACAGCAACCTCAAATTCTCAGCCATAAGCGATCCTCCTACCTCAGCCTCCTGAGTAGGTGGGACTACAGGCATGAACCACCATACCCAGCTAATTTTTCTATTTTTTGTAGAGATGGGGTCTTGCTCTTGCTCAGACTGGTCTCAAACTCCTGGCCTCAAACAATCCTCCTGCCCCAGCCTCCCTGCTAGGATTATAGGCATGAGCCACTGCTCTTCGCCCCTTGAACTTCTTTTATTGAAAAACTTAGAGAAGCTACCTGTGGGAGTCCCGGGTGCCGTTCTCCATCTCTCAGCCCTTGTGTCCTTCGAAACAGTAGATCACACCTGCTGGCCCCTTACAGTTGGTGGGACATTTTAAGTGGAAGTGATGTGTAACATCTGTGAGCTGGAGCATTTACCTGCAGGGGTGCTAGACTTTCTGGCTCTTTCTTGTCCTTTTCCACAGAAACCAGTAACATCTAAGATGATGGCTGCTCTAGCAGTCTGGGTGCTGGAGGTGGGGGCATGCAGCAGGACCCTCAGCTCACCTGTGATGCGGACCCGGTTTGGGCAGCAAACATAAAAAGTACATTAAAAAATTAAACCAATAGTTTTGGGGGCTACTTGTTACCATGGCACACCCTAGCGCATCTTAACTGAAACACCTTCCAAAATCCTCTCTATGGCAAACAAAGAAGACAATATTGGGAAAAAAGGTGTAGGCAGGGGACAGGGAAGTGGCAATGTGGCACCTAGAGTGACCCCTATGTTCACACCTGTATAATCTACCCTTGAAAAAAGTGGGTAGGACTTGTGACTTGTTTCTGAACAACAGCATAAGGCAAAGACGGGATGTCACTTCCATGACTACACTGTGTCTTTCACTTGAGAAATTCTCCCTTGCTGTCTTTGAGCAAGTACGCCACCATGCGTGGGAGGAGCTGTGGAGAAGATCCCGTGAGCCAAGGAGCTGCAAGGAAACAGGACCGAGAGTCCTACAACCACCGGAGAGGAATTCCACCAACCGCACGAAGGAGCTTGGAAGGGGACCTTTCCCTAGTGGAGCCGCTGATGAGACCACAGCCCCAGCCAACACCTGATCGCAGCCTCATGAGACCCCGAGCAGAGGCCAAGCCAGGCCGGGACTGCTGACCCCATGGAAATTGCAAGATGGAAACTGTGTGTTGTTTCAGGCTGTACATTTGTGGTCATTTGCTAGGTGGTGATAGAAGAGCAGGGCACTCTGAAAACATTTTCTGGTCAGAAGATTCTCCACTCTCCCCACATTATTTATCCAGTGACTAATTATCGAGGATCTGCAACGGGCCTGGCACTGTTTTAGAAACTTGGGATGGAAACATGAAATAAACAGACGAAGAAGTTTTCCCCAATACGCTGGGCAAGGAGGGGATGAGGGAAGCACAGCAAGAACATCGTAAATAACGACGTGGCGGGTGGGCGAGCACTCAGGGCTGCGGGTGGGGGAGCAGAACGAGGCAGGGGAGGTGGTGCGGGACAGAGACAAGCAGGGTTCACAGGATGTCCTGGAGGTGAGTCGTGCGGCTCCCTGGAGAAGCCAGTTCTAGGCAGAGGGACAGGTCCAGCAAAGACCCTCAGGCCAGGGCACCCACTTGTGTGAAGCACAGGAAGGAGGCCAGCGAGGGGGCGAGCTCCGGCAGGCAGGGGCTAAGTCAGCGGGTACCGACCACACAGGGCTTCGCGGGCCGTTCACGCGGACGAGCTCGGCTGGGTTCACCTGGGCCACTGCAGGGTGTAGATTCCAGGAGTGGCGGGATGCGACTTGCGGTTTAAAATGATCTCTGCGGCTGTGCTGTTGAGAGTAAACCATAAGGGGGCAAGGCTGGAAGCAAAGAGAGCTGTTGGGGCCACCCGGGCAAGAGACGATGGCAGCCGTGCAGATAATGGGAAGTGAGGAACGGCTGGTCCGGATACGTTCTGAAGGTATAGTCAGGAGAATTTTCTGAAAATGGGACGGGGGTATGAGAGAAGGAGGGGCAGGTGTGAAGACCTGAGCTGAGTGCATGGCGGAACAGAGGTGTGGAGCTCTGAGTGGGGAGGATCTGGCGGGAAGAGCAGGAGCCCAGCTGGGGGCGCTGAGTTTGCAATGTCTTCTGGAGATTGACGTGGAAGTGCCGTGGTTGGCTGGAAAGGTCCAAGCTGAAGAGACGCGCTTGGCAGTCCTTAGCACAGAGGGGGCATTCACAGCCTCGAGACTGGCAGGGAGCTCCGAGGGGATGAGTGGGAAGAGGAGGGAGGAGGGAGGCTCTGGCCTTAAGAGACCGAGGGAAGGGAGAGAGTGCCACCGAAGCAGGCTGGCCAGGAGCAGCCGGTGGAGCGGGAAGACCAGGGAGCACGGTGCCCTGATGCCAGGAGAAGAAAGGGAGCCGGGGAAGCCCGCGCCCAGGTGAGTCAAACGCCACTGAGACGCCAAGTGAGACGGTGGTGGAGACTTGACCCTGGGATTTAGGACGCGGAGGTGAAGCGAGACGCTGAGAAGCGCAGTTACGGCAGAGTGCCGGGGGCAGGAGCCTGGCTGGTGTGTTAAGGGAACACGGGAGAAGGTGTTGGGGACTCGTGTTTGTGTCGCCCCACCCTTGGTTCATCTGTTAAAGCCCTAACCCTCAGAGCGGCTGTATTTGGAGTAAGGAGGTAATTAAGGTTAAGTGAGTCATAAGGGTGGGGCCCTGACCTGATAGGATCGGTGTCCCTGCAGGAAGAGACAGGGAGAGCTGGCTTGCTCTCCCTCCAGGAGCGTGCACCCAGGAGAGGCCACAGGGGGACGCAGGGAGAAGGTTGCTGTCTGGAAGCCAGGAAGAGGCCCTATCGGAAACCAAGTCGGTCCTAACCTTGGTCTTGGACTTGCAGCCTCCAGAACTGTAAGAAAGTAAATTTCTGTCATTTGAAGCCACGATCTATGGTATTTTGTGATGGCAGCTGGAGCAGAGCAATGCAGCAGGGTGCTGGAAAGAGCAAGCAGAGACACTTGCGGATTGCGCCGCAGAGGCGCAAGGGAGGGGCAGCAGCCAGCAGAGCAAGCAGACTCAGAGAGTTCTGTTCTGTCTCGGCTTCTCTCAGAATGGGAGAAGCAGCATTTTTGTATGTTTATGGGAAAGAAACAATAGAAAATAAGAAGCTGGTATAGCAGGACAGAGAGGAGGATTTCTGGAGCAACGTCTTCGAGCAGATGAGAGGGCATGAGACTAAAAGCACAGGGACAGGAGCCGGCTTGTGCTAGGCGCAGGGACAGCTCCGGTGGTGGCAGAGACAGATGGGGAGGTGTGGGGTCCGTGGAGAGAGGAGCATGTGTGGGACGTGCAGCTGGCAGAGGGCTAAGGGCACCCGCGATGCATCCCTGAGCAGCAAGGCAGGACTTAGGTCCCTGACATGAGCTGCGGCAAGGCTGGTCTGTGTGTTTCTCCGGTGCCTCCAGCTCGTCGGGCGCGGGTGTAGACGTTGGCTCTCCCCAGGATTGAGGTTTTTGCCAAGAGAGCATGACGAAGCAAAAGGAGCAGAAGAATCCGGATGCAGGCCAAGGTGTGAGTACAGGGACAGTAAGCTGGAGTGCAAGCCAGGGAAGGAGGGAGCCGAGCCTTTTCGTGAAACAAGGAAGCCCAGCGCACGCCCCCGCCCCACCCACCATGCACGGTCTGTTGGGATTGGAAACGAGTCCCAGCCTCCTTGCTCCAGGGACCCTCTGAATCTCCATCCTGGGCGCATCTGAACCATCCTACTGAGCCACACGGACTGACGTGCCCAACAGCATGTGCGCCCTTCGACAGAGCCGGCTGCAGAGGGCACGTCCACAGCGACGTGCTGCCGGCACCGGCGGACACATTCGGCTCCGTGACAGGAGCTGCGGGGTGGGGCTATCTGGGCCTTTCCAGCGACACAGGTGGTTCCAACCTGTCAGAAGCGCTGACCCATCTAGACTCCAGCTGGGGAGAAGTCAGAGTGAAGGCAGGAGGAAGGCAAGGGACAGGAAAGGGATGGAGAGGGAGAAACAGGAAGAGAGAGGCAGGGCCCTGGGCTAGCCTGGGACCCTCCACAAACCGGGCTGGCAACCCAGCCACCTGCTGTGCTCAACAGCCGATGCATTTTGCCTCTTGACGTTGGGGGCTGTGGAGCTGTCACTAATCATGTTTGTCTCGAAGTGGCCTTCGTCTTGGAGAAGGTTCAGAGACCAGATGGCACCATCGTCACTACCCGGGGCCTGGAAGGAGCCCCGTCCCGCCCCAGCACTGGAGGCCACCCCGCCCTCCTGGGGGTCCAGCCAGCCCGAGAACGCAGCCACGACCCCCGCCTACCTCTCCTGAGACACAGCTAATTACAGATTAGAATTGGCTAATTCTTCCTTTCTCCAGCTGTCCGCGGCCCCGGTTTGTCATAGCTGTCTGCTGGAATGCCGGTTGCACAAATACATATGTTAGGGCCTTTGATCTCCGGGTACAGCGGCATAGATTTATCAAATGTTTGCCTCTTTCTGCCTCTTTGACAAAGGCTGATTTATTGGACGCAGCCCCTGCCTCCCTTCCATTCTTGAAATATGAAGTGTTTGCGAATAGCCAAGGTAATATTTAATATCCTGCCAACGAGCCTCCTGCGCTTGCTAACAAATGAACTCCATCCCTGCCAAATGGCCCACATCTGTTTGGGCTCCTCTTTTTGACTGAACACATTAGCATGAAAATGCCTTGTGGAGAGTGCCAAGTGTCCCTTTCTAGATGAGGGAGCAGGGACAATTCCGAGGAAGAGGACCACTTCCCGGGCAGCAGGAGCCGTGCTCGCGGCAGATGTTCTCCTCTTTCCCGGAGTGTCTGGGCAGGAGCTGGTCTCCAGCGGGCTTGGGGCCAGGAGCGTTTAGTGTCCCCCCGCTCCGCTCCCCACGGAAGTTCAGGGTGTGGGGATGACTGTGACAAACAGACTTCGCCAGCTCATTTCTGGCTCTTCGGTCCAGAAAAGTTTTCCCTAATCCCACCCTAAGACCGTGGAAGTGGCTTCCAAGCAACATTGTCTTTCGAGAAGAAAGCTGCTCAAGTTCCAAGGTGCTGATTCAGGCGCTCTGGATGGGATCTGGCTTGGCCTTGACCGTGGCTCTGTCTTCCCTGAACATGACCCTGGCTTAGGAAGTCCCAGGGGCGTGGTCGATTCGGCTTAAAGGGCAGGTGGCAAAATGTCCTGGGTTGTCACATGTCAGTGGCACTGCAATGGGCTGACCTTAATCTGGGCCTGTATACAAATGTGGTCTTTCTACAATGAGGTGGGACCGCTGATGTCAAATGGCCAGGACAGCCTCGTAGGGGCAAATCCTTCGGCTTACCACCTTGGCTGTCGGGGGAGAGTCCAAGGGTCTACAGGGCGGCTGGCCCCACCTGGGCTGGCACTCCTTCCCAAGGCTGTGGGGGCCCACTTCCTCAGAGCTCCTGACCCCCAATTCTCTCCCAGGACCAAACTCCACTCTCTTCCCACCAAACTTCCCAGGTCTTTGGTCATGGGAAGGGATGACTGCCTTCTGAACACGGTTGAGTAACAATGGAAAAAACCCCAAATCAGGCCAATTAGGGCCTGTGTCTCAATCCCAGGACTTCCTCTTTCTCACTAGGTTTCAGTAAGAGGCTTTCTCAGCCAGCCAGTTCCCCACTCCAGAGGCAACCACAGTTACCAATTTTTTGGCATTTTCTTCTAGAGATTTTAGGTCTGAGGGCAGGGATGTTTGACTGTTTTGTTCACTGCTACATTCCCAGACCCTAGAACAGTTACCTGGCCCAAATGTAGGTAAATTTATGTAAATAAAGCAATGGATAATTGCTTAAGGAGTCTTGGCATCTTAAAGGGAGAGAGTTTGCCAAGAGTGGTGCCAAAAAGAGGGGCAGAGAGCAACCTGCCCCCTGGATCAAGTCGTGTCTGAAGCCAGCCTGCTTCTCGACCTTCCCACTAGGAGCCACACATTCCTTCTTTTCATGAAGCCATTTTCAGTTGGGATTCCTGTCACTTGCGAATTGTTACTGGAAAGTTGGTTAATAGCTCAGGAGGAGCACTGCTATAGTGTTAGCTGTATACAATTAGACCAGTGGGTTTAATAGGGAAGAGTGTTTCTCTTAATTTGATTCTAGGTAGATTATTTATATTTTAGAGGTGAACAAGTACCAAGTGGCAGTGTGAGGGGTCTGCCTGTCAGCCACGATTTCGGTCAGCTTCAAGGTAGATAATCCCATTCTGCCTATTTGTAAAACGAATTCAGATCCTCCGACTGACTAGGATGGTGGGGAGGAGGAGGGAGGAGGAAGGGGAGAAGGTCCTACTTCAGGAACCTTCCAGGCAGAGGAACCTGGCTGAGGGAGGCCCTGGGCCCTGCCCTTAGGACAAAGGCAATGCAGCTCGTCCTCAGCAAGCCGGTTCTTCACGGCAGGTGGCGCCACAGCAGGAGACTGCAGCTGGAACTGGCCGGGGAAGTGGGGACGTTCCACGTGGACGGCGGTCTGCCGTGTTGGGAGAGGCAGGATTCTATGAGCATGAGGGGCCAGGGCAGACAGCCTGGGCCTTCCACTGGAGGTGAGAGCAGCCACTGAAGCCTCGGGGACCACCGTCAAAGGAAGAGAAAGGGACGTGAGAAGTGCAAGAGGGACTCCCCGCGCAGTGAACGGCACCACCTTGGTTTCCAAGTTGGCACCCTGGGAATGTTCCGCCATCTTCTTTCTGCCAATTACGCTGTCAGGCCTGTGGAGTTCCCTCTGTTTCCCGTCCCTCCTGGCCCAGCTTCCATCCCGTCATTGCTCCCTTGCTCTCCCTGGTTCTTCCAATGCATCCTCTGCTCTATGGCCTGAATTTCCTTTCTACAGCACAAACCTGATCCTGCTGCTTTCTGGCTTGATTCTTCAGTGGCTCCCTGTTGCCCTTGGGGTAGAGTGCAGATGACTTAGCAAATACAAAGTCAGCAAGATCTGGTTCCTCTGCTTCTCTCTTCAATCTCATCCTCCCGCCCTCCTTGGCTTCCCTGCTCCAGCCGAGCATAACTGCGTGTGCTTCCTGGACACGCCAGGCCCCTTCCCCCAGGGCTTGGCTCAGCTGTTCTCTCTGCCTAGAGTGGCTTCTCCCCTCCACCGCCCTCCCCACCATGTTTGGCCCGACGACCATCAGCCTACGCTGAATTCTTTCCTTCCCACGGAGAAGCGAAACCGAGGGCGTGCACAGGCACTGTAAAGAGCCGTGGGCTGGGCTGCGTCCTCAGTCTGGCTGGGTCCCCTCAGTGGAGAGTGAAGCCTATGGGCAGACCGGCCCCCGCGACAGGTGGGGCCCAGAGACAAGGCCCCAGAGAGTCCAATCAAGGGCGTGAGAACCGGGATCGCAGAGGAGCAGGTGGCTGGAAGCCCCCAGCGAGGCTGAGCAGAGCCCACCCTACACAGGGCAGCGGGGCCTAGGAGTAGCCAAGACACCATCCGAGGATTCCGGGCAAGAAACTGGAGGCCCCTTCTGCTCCCAACCTCTCCTGCTCCACTCCGCTCGGAGAAGCCTCCAGAGAGCGCGCTCCTGGGGTCAGGCTGTGTGATGGTCCATCTCTCCCCCAAGGCCCGCAGGGAGCACCCGACCACAGTCTCTCGCCGGAGAGGGGTAGGGGGTGGGGGGGAGGAGAGGACAAAAGGTGGGAGGGAAGGGCCTCCTCTCAGCGGAGGCTCCTCGTCTTCCGTGTTTGCTTGCGGAAGCCGGGAAGGGGCAGGGGCCTCGTCTGCGTCCCCCCGCTGATTTCTCTGGATCTTCTGTCTTGGTCACCTCGCTTCTCCTGGGGTGACTGAGCTGGGATGGGGTTACTCAGCCACGCACTTTACTTTGTCTCCTGCGCAGTCTCCTGCGTTGTCCCCGTCCTGCGCCTCCTGCGGTCGCCCTCTGGCCCCAGCTTCGCTTCTGTGACAGGAGCCCTCGGCCGGCAGCTCACAGCGCGCCCCCTGGCGCCCGGCCCAGGAAAGACCGGCTCTGGCCAAGACCCTGGAAGCGGGTCCTGGCCGGCCCCATGGGGGCCCAGCTGCCCTCTTGACGTCTCTGCACCTGGGGGGGCCACAGTCTCTTGGCTTCTACTTCTCAGGCAGCTCCCCACGTTGTGAACCAGGAGGGCCTCCATTCACGTAAGCTGTCCTGGAGGCTTGACGCCGGCTCTGTGCCTCACATCACAGGTGGTGACTGAGCTCAGTCGTGGTGGGAATGAATCAAAACAGTGACTTCAGTGGACCGTGATTAGGAACGAAGACGGAGATAGACATTAGAGTCTGTGCTAATGTATTTTCAAAAGAAAAAAAAGAGAACCCAGAGAACTCTGGCCAAGAATCCAGCTTAATTTACTTGACTAAGAACTCTGCGCTACTAAGTTGAGCCAAGATAGCCCTGAAGACACGGGAAATGATGAAAATTTACCACAATTTGGAAAAAAAGACTGATGAACGAGTGGAATTAGAAAAAAGTGATAGTAACTAGTCTTGGCTCAATTCTGGCAATTTCCTCACAAAGCAGGTAGAAAGATGCATCTGTCCCAATCCCTGCTAGCTTCTCCCGCCACCTCACCTCCCTGCTGCCTGAAAGCCACTCGTGCATTCCTTGGGTCACTGGTGGAGCGTGCATCGCGTGGCCATTCTCTGCTTTCTGTGCCGGGTGCCTGCGGACACAGCTTCTGCCGTACTGAGTTTAGTCTAGCGGTGTGGTGCAGCCAGGAAACAGGCAAGAGAAATGCCTGTGTCACAGACTGACATAAACAACCCATAATTTTAAACTGTGCCCTGTTCTGAGTGTCCTCATGAAACCCCATGCTGTCCTGCTCCGTCTTGCCCCCTGCCCCAGAGTCACTTACTAGCCGTCCGGTTATCAGATCGCCTGTCACAGTAGCACCCTGCTTGTGCTCAAGTCACCTTTACTTTACTTGATGGCCCCAATGCACAAGAGTAGTGATTCAGATAGGCCAAAGGAAGTGCTTCCTTTAAGTGAATAGGTGAAAGTTTTCCACTTAATAAGGCACAGAAAGACAAACAGCGCATGTTCTCTCTTCTGTGTAGAACCTGGAACAATCAGACTCAAAGCAGCAGAGAGAATGGTGGATCCGGTGGCTGGGGGCTGAGGGGTGTGGGGAGACGAAGGTCACAGGGTGCAAAGCCTCCATTAGACGGGAAGAATGTGCTCTGTCTTTGAGACGGATTGCACAGTGTGGTGAATACAGTAAATAATAGTGTACTGTCCATGTCAAAATTAGTAAATTTCAAATGTTCTCACCACAAAAAATAAGTACTTGAGGTGATGGATACGTTCATTAGTTTAATTATTTCACATTGTATTCATAAATCACAATATCACTTTGTATCTCATAAATATATACAACTATAATTTGTCAATTTAAAATGAAATAAAAAAAAAAAAGACAAGAAATGCCCATGCGCCGTGCAGCCCTCTGCTAGCTCTCGAAGGAGTCGAGTGCTCTCAGTTCCACGAGGGACTGTGCCACTCGGCACAAGATGATTAAATACAATGATGTCACACATACTCCTTAGATACCGTTTTATTGTAGGAGGAAAACAGAATCAACACAATTTACAACTCTGAAGCGTGTAACAAGTTGTAGATACTTTCTCCAGCCGTTCCTGTGCCATGTTCTCTTCAGTGAATAACCCGGGGACAGCTAAGGGGGAAGATTTCAGATAAGTAGAAGCAGGGATCAGATGCTATCTGCAATGACTTTAGAAATTTTTGAGAGAATAGGCATATTGCCACTACTGCTTAAATGCTGCTGAAACCCTCAAATGAATCCCAACAGAGCAGCAGTGCCCCGGGAGACTGAGTAATTAAAACATCCTGTCCAGCTTCAAGACCTTCGGGCACATGGGACAATTCACAAACCTGAGGCAGTACTAAGGACTAAAGAGCTACAGGTGACTAACTGTGCTTGGCACCCAAGGCCACACTTGGCTACAGGGCAACTCACAAGACTCCTGGAACCACGCTTCTGCCTTTTAAAGCCACTGGATGTGTGCAGGATAATTTCTGAATTCAGGAGACACCAAGATGGAAATGTGTGTTTCGTTAAAGGGCCGAGAACCCGAGCCACGAGGGCCGGCCAGCCCAGCCCACCCTTGTTTCTAACTTCCCTTCTCATGCAGCCTGGAGAACGCCGCGGCGAAGAGGAGCTGGCGATCCACAGTGGTGACGAAGAGGTACAGTAACGGCATCGCAGCGGAGGGATTTCTGGTAGTAAGTCTAGGGCTACCATTCCAGAAAGAAATGATTCGGACTGCCCCGCTAGTTTCAAGTGAACTACCAAGATGCCTTCGATCCCCTGGTTTGGAAATGCTGCTGACAGGCACCGGGGGTGGGTGCTGGCAGTCGGGTCTGAGACCTCCCAGGCAACCGTTTGCCATCTCCCTCCCCGGCGGCCTGTGGCAGCCCACCCTTGGTAGTTCATTCCCGTTGGAGGGAACAGGCGGCGGAGAATACACGTGGGTAGGGAAAGCCGGGACGGGGACCCCGCGGCCACAGTGTGCATGTCCTGGGACCACGCCCTGGAGCGACCTGAGCATACAGGCTACGGACACCAGATTACCAGCGCCCACCTTGTGGGCCACCCACTGCCACTCTGGCTGGCAGCCGGGAAGTGGAGGGGGGGTCGGAAAAAAGGAAGGTGCGCACATGTGCATCCACGAGAGGAAGAAGAGAAAAAAGGGGTGGTTAGAGAAAGAGATGCATAAAAACCCTCAAAGAAAAAACCAGTCTCTGTATTTATCAATTGAGCCAGCCCATTACTTATCTGGGGAACATTTTGGGTATTATTAAAAAAATTGTCACGTCATCACTGAGCACCAAATAATTTTACAATTTTGTACTAAAACCAGCGATTTTTTTTCATGCTCTAGAGCTGCCGAACGATCCCTGCCCTGCGAAAGAACTGTGCGTATGCCCGTGCGCCGCCTGTCTGTCCCTGTCCCCCGCCCTCAGCTGGCGGGGGCGCGGTCCGGCCGCCGCTTGCAGGTCAGCATGAGCAGCAGCAGCAGCGGCAGGTGCCACAGGCTGCAGAAGAACAGTCTCCGCGAGCTGGCGCGGTCCGCGTCCGCGTAGAAGCGGAAGCCGAGGTAGGAGATGTACAGGTTGAGCGGGAGGGCGATGACGGGGAAGGTCCACGTGGTGACGTCCAGGAGCGGCGCGGCGGCGGACAGCGCGCCCAGGGCCAGGCAGTGGCGCAGCGCCACGCGCCGGCACAGCGCCGGGTGGGTGACCGACATCATGCAGTAGCCGCCCCGGGAGTAGTCCTCGCGCAGGCCCCAGCTCAGGGCGTTGAAGTGCGGGAACTGCCAGGAGTAGAGGATTCCTCCCAGAAGAAACGCTCCTGCACCGAGGGCCAGGGGAAGGAAGGAAACAAAGGCAGGTGGTCATCAGAGATGTCCAGAGCAGCGGCCTCCTCTCACCCGAGCCTGCCTGGCCCCTGAGGCGCTGTCTCCGGCTTCACGCGGCGCCTCCGCCACCCTTTGTCCTCCGCCTGCCCAGATGGCCCTGCTGTGGGATGCTCCCGGCCAGGCGACGGCTGGGGGCCGGCGGGGCGGCCCTGGGCATCTCCCGGGAGGGCCGCCCATGCGGCAGGACGCCTAGCATCCGCGGCTCCCGGCCACCCAGGTGCCTCAGGCCTCCCAGTATCGTGACCCCTACACTCGCCAGCACCTGTAGGGAATTCGGTGTGGAATTCAGCACTGTCTCTGAGTGGACTCTGTCCTAGAGCTTTGAGCTCCATTTCCACGCGCTGGGCCCTCAGCAAGGTGAAAGCGCAGCTGCAGCTTGGACAACACTCCGAGCCCACGGGCCTCTTCTGGGAGCCCTCGCTCCCCTCCCAGGGAAATCGGCGGCCCCCAGCTCAGCACCGAGCACCGACATGGAGCTGGGTGCACTTGCAGGCCGGCGCCTAACTGCTGGCTTTATCTGTTCACCTGGCCCACCAGTGCGCCAGGGCTTCCGGGCCGTGCCTGGCACACTCCTTGCACAAGCCACCAAGCATGGCACAACAGCACGAGCAGGAGGCGTGTGTTAAATAAACAGAGCCAAGGAAAGGAATGCGGCCTCAGGGTAGAATGGTAACTTGTCTATGGCTTTGTCATTTTTCAGCAAGGACGTAATTCCCTGAGCACCATTTAGCCCCTTTCTCCAGAACAGTTTCCCTACCGCCCCCGTGGGTGGAAGGAAGGCTGCCATTTACTGAGCTCCTATTGTGTGACAGGCACTCCCATACAGTTTGCTCCATTTAATCTTGATTATGGATTTTGAGGAAGGTTTTATAATCATGAAAGAAAAAAGATCAGATGATGGCAATTCCTCCTCCAAAAAGAGGCGGAGGAGGAATCCAATGCCAGTCTGATTTCCAGCCAGGCTACTTCTGCTGCGCTCACCGGGCCACCTCCCTAAGGCCGGGCGCAGGGTGGGGCCGAGGGCAGGGCTACCCTTGGCCCTGTGTGGGCGATTCATACTCACGCAAAAAATGCGGAGCGAGCGCCTACTCAGCGCCCAGCCAGTGCGGAGTTTACCACCCAGTCAAGGGGGTGACATCAACCCAGGGCCACGCTAGCCAATCTCATACCACCACTCAAAACTCGATGAAGGAAAAGTGCATGGCGCAGTGAGGACACACAACAGGGAGAGGTGACCTAGTCTCAGCAACCAGAGAAGACCTGTCTGAGCTGAGCTCAAGGGAGAAGCAACCTTTCAAGGAAGGGCCGGTGCAGGGCAAAGTGTCCGCAAAGGCCTTGGGGCAGGAAGGTGCAAGGTGTGGTCCAGTATTGGAAGATGAGTGCAACGTTAGGAGTCATAGAACTGCGTATCAAAAAATCGTCAACTTGACTATAATAAATTTAAAAAGGAAGGTAGTGTGGCTGGAGTGCTGAGAACGACAGGGAAGGGGGTAGGAGCCACACTTAGCCTGGCTTTGCTATTCTAAAAGCAGCAAAAGCCACGGAAGGATCGTAACTTACAGGGGTGTGTGTGTGCGTGTGTGTGTGTGTGTGTGTGTGCGCGCGCACGCAGGGGCGAGGGGAGGGGCGCCAGCGTTAAGTGACTCCGCTGGCGAAGAACACTCTGGAGGGCCCACAGCAGGTGTGAGAGGATCAGGAGATGAGATGAAAGCTGACAGTGCTCAGGGTCAGGGTGGCCACAGTGGAGATGGAAAGAGGACGCACCTGAGAGGGATTCAGGAGGGACGGGAGAGGACGCCAGCGCGGGCGCAGGGTAAAGAGGGGAAGACGAGGGAGGGATGGAGGGCAGCTCCTGGTTTATGGGTCCAGGGAGAGCCGTTCCCTGAGACAAGCAGGAAGATGGGGAGGGGAGGTCGTGACTGTGACCCTGGGCGTGTTCAGTCTGCGATGCCTTTGGGACATCAAGGGGGAAGGGCCCCGGCAGAGTGTGAATGTGGGCTGGGGTCCACAGTTCGGAGCGGCTGATGCACACGTCTATTCCTAACCCCCAGCGTCCAGCAGACGTCATCCGTGTGTCTGTGTTTCCTACCTGAATGAGAACCCAGGAGACTAGAATATATTTCTAGGAAGTATGCAGTAATACTGTAGCAAAGGGTGCTCAAATTCGACAAGAGCCGACGTGTGAAGAGAACTGATTCACTAAAAATGGCCCTCAAGACCCTTGTTTCCCAACACGGCTTGTGAACCAGTAAGCAAAGCATCAGGACTCTGCCTGCCGTCTCCTTCCCCTCCTCTGGACCTGTCCTGGACACTCTGACACCTAACTGCCTCTTTCCTGGGGTCCCTGGCAGGGAACTGGGAGTTTACCAATCCACTGTGCCATCTACCCTGGAAAGCGCCATCCTGCACGGCGGGAGAAGAGGTTGAGAATTTGTAACCACAGTCCTATTTCAGGGGGATCTTTTAAGCCCCTGGTCTGTGGGGATGTTCACAAAAAGAGCGGGGGCTATTGCTAAGGCAGAACTCACCGGGAGAGAAAGCAGTTTGCATAATGCAGAACACTCTGGAAAATAAGTCTGGGGCTCTCAGGCGCCCAGAGGCCCTGTGTGTGCAACATGGCATGAGAACCAGGAGTGAGCTCCGCTCTCTCTCTCCTGTCTGTGCTCCTCAGCAGTGCAGACGCACAGTGACGCTGGGGGCAGGCCGCAAGTCATCTAAAAGACAGAATGGGACCTTTAATTCACACTGTCCTGGGCAGAAGCATGCTCATTTCTGAGTTTCATTTGTCAGGCAGGGCAGTGCAGCACATCAAGGGGAACCGTGCGTCTGCGGAAGATTGAAGCAGGGTCAGGGCCACTGTCACACGCACGGACACTTTCCTGTGGCTTCCACAAGCCAGTCAGTACCTTCTGTCTTCCAGTATGGCAGGAAATACAGCAAAGACCTGATTTTAGGTCCCCATTTAAGTAGAGTTGCTGTCAAATCTTCCAAGTTCATTTTTAACCTTATCTATAAATAACATATATACATATCTTCATGTAAAACTTACATTTTAATGCTAATAACAGAAGTGGCTATTAGTTGCTGAATCTATTCACGTGGCAAACAGAGGATGGGCGTCTCCCATGCCAGGCACAATTCTGGGTGCTGGAAAGGTGGCCGCAATCAAGACAAAGGGCTTGCAGTCTGGAGGTGGGGTGAGGGGGCGCACATAAGCACAAGGAACAGTGCTGAGAGTGTGCAGAGAATCACAACAGGGCCCTCGTGACAGGGGAGACCTGAGGCTAAGCGCTGCTCAGAGAAGGACTTTCTACAGGTGACACTTAAGCCATGGCCCAACTCACTGCAAGCAGAGCTCTGTCAGACTCCCCACCAGTGCCAGCAGGTTTCTGGGGCAACATGGAAGCGGAGCCAGGGAGGGAGAGTTCCAGGATGGGGCTGGCGAGGCTTCTGGAGACCAGGATAAGGAGCGGGGTCTGCCCCCGGCGCGGGGGAGAGCAGGCTGGGGGTCCAGGGACGGAGGAGGGCAGCAGATGCTGATGCCTTTTCACTCAGGTGGGGAACAACAAGCACAGACAGGGGGAGTGTGTTCATGGTGCAGACATGAGAAGTTCTATTTTTGGCCATTTTAAGTTTGAGGTGCCTCTTAGGCATCTCGGTTGAAATGCCTTGTGGCTGTCATTGGCCAAGCACAGAGGAACTGTACACGTTTCTAGTCCTCACAACAACCCTGCCTACAGGTATTAGGACCATTACCCTACAGATGAGAAAGAGGAATTAACTTGCCAGACAGTATTCAGCACTGCTGGCTACACAGACTCAAACTGATACCGTTCCCACACCAGTGGGCTGTTGGATGGAAACTCAAATGCCAATGGCGTGGAGGAAGACTTGCTGAAAGAAGAAATTGCAACGACGCATATTCCAGAACTTAAAAAAGAGGTCTGTTTCAATGACAAACAGACAGACAATATTTTTGTTGACAGTGAGTACTCTTAGGGAATTAGAAAGGACAGAGGGAAGGTTGGAACACCCAGGTACAAGTGAAGGAGTTTACAGGGCGACAGAAGTAGACTTCTTCCTATTTTGATGGATAAATAAAGTAATCTCTGGATTTTAAAGTGACTCATATAAGAGGAAATGTTGTTAGAGCCTCAGGGCAGAGGCCGCCTGAGGCTTTGAGCACAGTCTGTAGAGTAGATCCAAAGGGTTTGCAGAAAGACAGACAGCCACCGCACTGGGGATGCCAAGACCAAGAACTGTCTTGTCAAGAAAATCAACATCAGCGAAAACTTGGAATGGGGGAGGGAAAAAGATCTTTGGCGCTCTGTGTCTGCTTTGCTCTAGAAATGGCTGAGAAAGAGCAATCTCCACTGGAAAACCAAATTTAAAATGGTTAAAATATCAGGCCCAAATGTGGAATCTTTCTTGTCTTCCTCAAAAGCCCTCCTTTTTGTATGCTAGCCAGAGTATTTTGTTTTGTTCAATACACTTTTTCAGTTATGCTTCTGCTTAAAATAACATAATTTAAAAAATCATTTTCATGAGAGTAGCATGCTGCTTTCTGCGAGAGGAAATTGGGTGTGGGCTTGGCTCATGTCACAAATGAAAGAGCTTTAGAAATCACAGCCTAGCCTTAATGGATTGTAATCAGAAAACCACCACCCACACACAGTTCTACTTGATATGCTTCAACTGCCTCTCCTCCAATAAAAGATGTAAAACAAATTACTCTCTTCATCAAGATAAGGTGAACTAGTACAGGAAGACCTGAATTAGTCCCGGGGCTGTGGTGGAACTCACCTTCCTTGTGGGGTAAACATAAAGCGCTCAGCTTACCAATTCGAAGGGCTCCCCTTTCTTCCAGACAAGCGTTCCTTCATCCCCTCAGCCTCACTCCCCCAGGCAGTCTATTTTCGTGGGGCCCACCTTCTATGACAGCAAATCTTGACCGTGTGCCCACTACGGACAGGCACAGCCTCTGTTCTCAAGGTCCTCTGCTGGAGTCTGGCCCGGGAGAAAGACAACACAAAGGGATCACAGCCCAAGGTAAAGGCCACCTGAGGTGCAGGGTATGTGGGCGGTACACAGGAGGAACACCTAATTTGGCCCCGAGGAGGTCAGGGAAGGCTTCCTGGAAGAAAGGGCTTGTACGCTGAGACCTGAAGATGGTCTCTGAGTTTTCTGCTTCTATCTTCCCATTTTCTTACCTAACCCTAAAGACTCTTTGTACATATTTGGTTTAATCATATCTGGAATAAATGTCTAGTTCTTTTCTGTTATCAAATACTTGCTGGTCTATGAAAATATAAAATACTGGAAATCTATGAAATAGGCATATCTGTGGGTGTGATTCTCCACAGTACAGCAACCTCCTCAGATCTCGATGCCACAGGATAGCCAGGTGTCCAGGGCATCAGTGATTTCCCTCCATACACAGAAAACGGAGAACTGCACACCTACTGTGTGTGAGTGAGAACAGCTAGAGAGAACCCTTACCCAAAGGCACCCTGCTCTGATTAGAGGGACATATTAGGTGGGGCAAGGCTAACCAATGTCTTTCTGGTGACTCTCTGAAGGTACACGTATTTTTAAACTCTCTGAAAACATCTATCAAATATTTCTGTAACATACAGACTCATTTCCACCTGTGCCCATGGCCAGGAATGCTCTTGTCCACAGCATACCTCCATCTTTGTTGACAGACAAAACGAGGGCCGTTGGACCTGAATGGTACCCTAACAGAATGGAGACAAGTCCTCAAGCTTAGAGCTCTGCCTCTGTCAGTTAAAATTCCCATTGGAATGGAGTTCGGTGATTTCTCCGACTGCCTAGCGGGCACCTTCCTACCCCCACCCGAACCCACTGTCATTCGCCATCCACACGTGGCCTTGCAAAGGACAGAGAACTCCAGCTCCAGTGAACCTTGGCGCTGGGTCTGGGAGGTCTCCCCCTCAGGACAACAGGCTTCTCTCTCAGTGTGGCCCTCAGAGGCTTGTCTGTTCCAGGACTGGCTCTATTTGTGCTTTCAGGGTGATAAGGTTGTGCAGACTGGGGGCTAGCTGGGGAAGCAGAGCCAAACCCAGAGCTTCATGGTCACAGATTCCAAAGCCTTTCTTTTGAGGGTTAACACAAAGGAGCTTGTGAAACAGATCAGCCTCGACAGTGCAATAGACTTCTACGGCGCTGCAAATAAAGGGAAGAGGATGTGGGGCCGGTTTATCAACTGCACAGGCGGCGCAAGGGAAGATGAAAAGTCCTCTGGAAACAGGAAATAGAGTAGGCAATAACTGCTTGCCCTTGAGAATTCTTCTGCAGTGGCTGAGGAACAATGGAGAGGGCAGGGGGCGGGAGAGAGCCAGACCCCCTCACCTTGCTGTGCCCAGAGCCCCGGCGGGGAAGTCTCATTTAAAGAGAAAGACTTGGGAGTAAAGCACACAAAGAGCTCTGACTCTGGAAAAATTGCTCCCCTCCCTTTTTCTCTTCTTGCCACTTTCCTGGAAGGAAGTTTCAAGCATCTATGGACTCTCTCAGAAATTCAAATGCTCTCTACTCCCTTAGCTCACACTGGTAGGTCTTTCCGTCTTTATCACCCAAATATTAATACATTCGTCGAACAGTACTAATGAAATGAGCACTCTGCACCAGACTCTGGGTCTACCACAGGCTGCCCTCCCAAGGCCCATCCATCATTCCACCCAGGAAGGCACCGGTCAGCTCCCTAAACACTCGTGATCAGCTACGGTCAACGCAGCACCACGGACGAGAGCCGAGTGCATGTAGTACCAAAGTTTGCCTCCAATCATACCACCAATCGGGGGTCTAGCAACATATTTCTAGTATGTTCCTTTGTTTCTGGTCTTTGAAGAGAAGATAGTGCTCTAAATATTGTTTGTTTGCTAATATTCCCATGAAAACGTTCCTTGTTTATTTTGTCTTTAAAAATATCATTCACCTTACATTGGAGCTTTAAGGCTAGTTATGGCAAAATCTCATAACAAAATGGACACAGGCACTCATTTTCGAGTTTGATTTCAAACCGAGGCAGTATTTTAAAGAAAATCTTTAAAAGTGCTTGGGTTAAACAGTGTGGGGTACTTAGTAAGCCTTCAATAAATATTTGCTGAATAAATGAGAGAATAAATTCCCTCCATTTGACTCTACTTTCTCATCTGGGAATAAAGGAGGTAAATAAAGTGAGACAGTATTTAACATTTTGTAGTTTACCAGCTAAGGGTAAAAAACCTCATTCTCTTTTTTGTTACTAAAACCATCCATCTGCCAAATGTCACTTCCTGATAAGAGCCCATTTCTAAGTCCTCATTTGTAACTAAATGTTGGCTGACATAATTAATGTTTGCCACACAACATTTGAATTACAAACCAAAGGCAATTGACAAATCAGCTCTACAAGATGGTCATTATAGAGGCCTGTGCCATAAACTCCTGAGACACAGGATTTATTCAAATTTAGAAAAATGACAAAAAAAAGGATTTGAGCCTTTCTAAGAAATGGGGGTGATGGAAAGAGAGGTGGCTTTGGCAAGAAGGAGGGGGAGGGGTCTAACCCAAAGCCTCTGAGATACACTAATAGTCTCTGGAGATAAACACTGTTGAGAGGCCTAATGCGAGTGGTTCCAGGCCTGCTTGGAGCTGGAATGTGGCTGGGCACTTATCTGCAGGCTCCCCACCCCCCAGGGCTCCTGCAGGTCACTTCTGTCACTGCCGTACCCTGTGTGCAGAATCAAACCAAGCGCTTCAGTCCCTAAGAGAAGCTGGCTGGACCAGGGACCAAAAAGCAGCCCTCTCATTCTGCCTTTCTGAGTTTTAGTTGGGAAGCATTTTTAATGTTTCCTGTTAGAAGCAGTCAAGCTTAATAATAATAATCAAAAAGGCAAGGTAATTAGGCAGGTGGGAGGAAAAGGGCTAACTCTGAGGCACAGAGGAAAGTGGACACAGGTAAAAATCCCATTATGATGATTACCTTTACAGACAGAGGACTTTGTAAAACAAAGCCATTTCCTATGCACAGAAGCAGCCAGGCTGCAGAGCCCTTGCTGCCTTGATCTGACGCCGCAAAGCGCTGTCTGGGCGGGGCCCTGGGTCCTGCCACACAGCTCTGAACCAAGCATTAGCCGAGAGCTGCCAGCAGGAGGAAAGCTGAGCTATTTACGGTTCATTGTGCGGCTGTAAAATAGCAAATATCAAGAACAATTCACATTTGTTTAGCTTTCACATTTCCATCTGCTAATCTGTTTAGTTTTCCTCGCACTCCTCCCCCAGCCCTAGCTCACTCACCCCAAGCTGGATTACCTGCTCTGCATTCACACCACCCACGGGACATCTGAAACAGTTCTTCTCACTATCTGATAAAAAAAAATCAGAACCCCATGGGACATCCTCATTCTTACTTTACGTTTTATGTCTTTACAGGGGGAGGGAAGGCAGCGCGATCTCTTCAGTGCTCGAGGCCCTCTGGGGGCGTACCTGGCCCTGCTCTACAGCCACCACAAAACCACAGAAAGATCCAGCTGCCAAGAAGGGGAAGAGGTTCTTCCGAACCAGGTGCATTTCCGTGCTCCGTGGCTCACTCTGACCAGTAGGCTGCTTACCTTTATATATCCCTCCTCCCAACCAGATAGTTCTTTGGGCCTTTAATACACGAGGCCGTGGGATTTCCATTTCAAATACTGGCTGAGCTGCTGCCTCTCCAGCCTTGACTACCATCGACTGAGCCCAGGAAAGGCTTGTGCAAAGGCGTACAGTTGGGGGCTGGGTGCTAAAACGCTGGTGCTGGGAATTTTACGTCCTGGCTCCCTGGGTGGGGCAAGGAAGGGAATACGATGAGTTGGATACACCTCCTTTCAGATGCGTATTCTTCATCCCTTGCCCCACTTGGAGGTTTGCTGGTACTCACAAGTTGCTCTTGCAAAGGATGATCAGATTGATGCTTCACTAAATTCCTAAAAGAGGAAATCTTGATAGGGAGGGCTAAGGAGGCAGGGGCAGGTCTAGGACAGGAAGAGCCCTCACGGCGAGGGACTGGGGGGAGGAGGGGAGGGGAAGGGAGAGAAGGCACCCGCGGTCGGCAGGACGGTAAAGGCAGATGCCAGCAACCTGCTGATCTTCCCATGAGAGAATCCGCTGCACACGTCAGGGAAATAACCCTGGAAGTGTGACCGGCTGCTTTCCTGCTTCAAGCTCCGTGGGTCTTTATCATCCTCGAGTGAAGTAGAAGTCCTCCATGGGCAGCTCGCCTTAGCACGCGTCCCCACCGCGCACTGGACTTACTGCTCTCTGGCCTCCAGGCCGCTGAGCCTTTCCACTGCTCTTCCCTCTTCCCGAGAGCACACTCCCCTCCTCAGGTAGACTGGCACGACTTAATTCAGAAGTCATTCTTCTTTCTCCAAAGTCTTCTTGGACCCATTTAGGGAGGTGAAGGGTTTGCCCTCTGGAGAAACCCTGCTGAAGCTCTCAGATCACTGAGTTATCTGACTGCCTGTCTGCCTCTCCCCAGAGATGCCGAGAGGTGATTTCCACGAGGACAGGCACTGGGTTTTCGTTATGTTTGTATCTTTTAGTGCCCAGCACACAGACACCTGCACAATGAAGTGATTCTGGGGACCAGTTTAAAAAGGTGGCAAACCCAGCAGGCCGCAGTCCCGGCTGTGCAGGTGAGGGGTGGTCACCAGCCTCTCTCGCTTCCTGGTATCTGTACCCACCTCACCTGCCGCCTCTTTCTCCTCCTTACTAACAGGATAGTTCACATAGTATTCCAAAGACTTCTTGATTCACAGTCCTCTCCAAAGTGATCAATCTTTGGTGGTTCAAAGATTAAATGCTTTGAAGATACGACAGAAGAAAAAAAAAAACCCTTTCTTGGCCATTTTTTCTCAGAAGGGCTGTTTCCAACCACATGTGTCCCCTAAGGTAAGAACCCAGACGAGATATCATCTCTGTGGATCATACAAATGACCCCAATAATACACCTCGAATAATAGCATCTGCCCAGGCCCTCTGCTCAAATCTCTAGGTATTTCCAGGGTATTCTGATAGCTCGAGTTCTTTCTGGTACTGTCTTTGCAGATTGGTGGTTCTTAAAGTGTGGTCCCCTGAGCAGGGGCATCAGCACCAGCCGGGAACTCGTTAGAAATAAACATTCTCAGACCGTACCCCAGACCTGCTGAATCAGAAATGCTGGGAGCAGGGCCCTGGAATCTGTGTATCACCTCCAGGTGATTATGATGTACACTAAAGTTTGAGAAACACTGTTTTAGACTTCAGTGAGACCACAGGTACAGTCTCATACAGTGCTTTGTTATTTAAGGTACATACTTCTGCAAGGAAGATGGAACACAGACTCATAAGGATATCGACCTTTCCTTCCAGGCAGTACTATCCAAGTGAACTTTCTGCAATAATGGAAAAGTTCTACGTCTGTTAATATGGTAGCTACTGGCCACACGTGGCTTTGGACATTTGAAATATGGCTAGTGGGAATGAAGACTTGAGTTCTTAAGTTTACTTAGTGTAAATAGCTAAATGTGTCTACTGGCTACCATACTGGACAGTGCAGTTCTAGAAGATAACTAAACTACAGAACCATATTCAACCCAGTTCCTAAAATCCCAGCAATAAAAATCTTTAATACATTGTCTTAGACTCTGTCATTTGTAAAATGGAAGGTACCTATTCGCTGATTCATTCATTCAAATATTTACTGTTTATCTAAAATTTACTCTATCAAATTAAAGCATTATGTAAAGTAATATTAATTACTCTTTCTGTATAATCTTGATAAGGCTTTAGACATATGGTTCGATCTGATATGATCTGTGATAAATTAGGATTCTGGGGGCAGTAAACCATATTGTTATTGTGGGCCTTGCAATGTATCTTTTAAGATTTAAAGAAAAAGAATATACATAATAAAAGCCAACCTCGACAACTGCCAAGAGGACTTTTCTTTGTGGTTATACAAATCTTTCAGACTGCTCTGTTTTATACCAAGTTCTGTTTAGGTAGATAAGGGGTCTCATTTTCCAAAACAAATACATATTTTCATTCTGCTACCTAAACAAGAACGGCCTACCCACAGCTGTCCATCATTAATGAGTTTGTATACAAATGGTTAAGTCTGGATTATAGAAAGACTATGTTCAATTTTTAAAAATTTTTTATTTTGACTATTAACAGTTTAGTCAAATCCAGACTGTCCCAGAACAAATAAGGGCTCCTGTCCGAATGCGCACTCGTAACTGGGGACTTCTGCAAAGCTCTGTCTCTCTCTGGCCTCTGGGTATGCAACTCTAGCCTAACCCAAGCTGAGACTCAACTGCTTCACAAGGAAATTGCCTGGAAGTGTGACTTGGGCCTCTGGTCTCAGCAAGACCCTGCACGACAGTGGTGACCAAGTTCTCCATGGCCCTGGATTGGCCTGTCCTCACCAGCCTCCCGTGATGCCTGTCCCTGAGGCTCTAATACTTGGCCCTGTCTACGACTTCCCAGAGAGAAAAGGTAGTTTTGGTGTCCTGTTCCTTTGTGCTAGGTTTGAGGAAGCTGAATAGGGTTCAGGCACTCCTGGCGGGGCACGGGGTATCAGACAGACAGCGGCTCAGCGCGGGCTTCCAAGTACCTAGGCAGCGCTCCGTCCTTGAAGCGGGAGCACCCTGGAGCCTGCAGCCCAGGGGCCCTTCGCTTTCTTTCCTGATCTCCGCCCCAAACGTCTAGGCCATTACTACAGAGGCCTGGACAGGGACAGGAGGAGAAAGGTTAGCTGGGTTAGGGGACAGGTGGGAGGATAGAGCGAATTTGGGTCAAGTCAGGCTTGGGGCTCGAGCAGAACTGAGGAGGAGGAGTGTGACGGGGAGCTGGCGGGTGTGCTCTATGCATGTAGACTATGCACCAGGGTGAAAACTTGGGCATCAACAGGCCCAGGGATGCCAAGCCCAGGCTTTCCACCTTCTCCTCACCCACGGAACCAGCGCTCCTTCCCACCAAGCGTGGAGGCCCCCCTGATGGTCTTCAAAACAGCAGCCACGGAACGAGGCTGAAATGCTCAGAGTTTGCAAACCAAATAAAACATGACCCTTCCTGACCTGGATTAGTCCCCCACAGTAGGAAGGAGACTCCTGAATGGCAGTAGCACTGTAGCAGTAGCATCCTGGGTCGAGCCCTTACCATGGTCTAGCACTTTAAATATAACAATCCATTTCATCCTTGCAGTGACTCCACGAGGAGAGGCCGTGACTAGCCCGATGCCGGGGATGAGGAGACTGGGGCCAAAAGAGGCCATGTCTGGCTGTGAAGGGCGCACAGCTGAAGAGCGTGGACTCGGGCTGCCACTCTGGGCACTCCAAGCACTCTGCTGATACTGCCTCCCACACAACGGGACTCTGCTTTCAGGTTTATCTCAGAGCAAACGAGCACAGAAGTTTTAGAATAGTATATTTGTAGATTCATTAAAATCCGACATTTACAGGATATTAAAACCATTCTAAGAGACAATCATGGTATAGGTGTAATCACATTTGTAAGCTTGCCAAATCGGAGTATAAGAGCTTTTATGAAAAGTTTCAGAAATGTGGCTTACAGGGTAATGGTTTATGGTCAACTGCCTTTTGATCTCTCATGTGAAAAATATGTACTTACATATATTGCAGGAAACCTCACCGCTTCCTTCCTAAGTGTTGGTCAAAAACACTAATTACTTGACTAATTAGACTGTGAAACTTCCCTTACAGATGGTAAAAATGAGCTATTTTCACCCCACAAATTTAGCTGTGACATACCACCAAAAAAAAAAAATGTAGAAATCTTTCAATGGTTTTATTGTAGACAGCATGAACAATTTAAGCAAATCATATAAAAATAAATTAGAAACTAATGAAAATAATCTGTTCTTTCATAAGAGGGGGAAATAACTCCAGTTCTATGGAAGCGAAGAGCTAACCAAGGACGCCTGCCAACGAGGCGACATCCCTTTGACAGGAGCCTGGAAGCCAGGTCCACATGCCTCCTCCATGGACTGAGACATCCCAGGGAATTGGTCGGTCCTAACTTGATTTATGATTTTCATCATGGTTTTCAGGGCTTCCTTTGATTTTCCTTTGTTTTCTTTCAGACATTCCCTTCAAGGGAAAGCATGTGTCATGTTTACCTGCCAGCCACGATGACACGGACTGCCATCAGCTCTGCACACACAGTATTTCAGAACGCAACATCGGCACGTTGGCCAAAAGAATTAGTACGGAATAAAATGGAATGTAACCAAGTACTGCAGCTCAGGGAAAGAAACACCTCCTTGACTCATGGCTGCTCACATGAGATTCCACACCAAGGGACACTCACCAGCATCCAGGCTGCCAGTGGCCGCTGTCCAGCCCATGACAGGTGGGATGGCCCCAACCACGGCTCCGACCCACGTGTTGGCAATGCTGATCCTCTTCAGTGGTGTATAACAGCAGGTATAGAGGAAAATGTTGAAGACCCCCAGGGCTCCTGTGAGTGGATTCACCCCCCAGGTCAGAAGGGCAACTCCTGGGACAGCACAACAAGTGGCAAAGGACACAGCTAGCAGTGGGCTGGAAAAGAGCAGAGAACACCAAGCCATCATTTTCAGCTCAAGCTAATCACACGGCTGAGAATCAATCAAAGCCAATGAAGTACAAATAATCTACCTGGTCAGGGAAGGGACTTCTTCCTTGGTGTGGGAATCCTCTTTACAAAACTTAGAATAAGGAAGGGTTGTGTTTTGGGAACTCTGGCTGCTGCTCCTGATTTTGCCAGCCGGAAGTGAAGGATGGAGTGGCTCAGGGTGCCCTGCATTTGAATATAGGTTCTGTCTCTTCCTGGCTGTGAGACTGCCAAGACTTCACTTTGCTCATCTCTATAAGAGAGATTATTAATACTCTGCCTCACAGGGTTGAAGTAAGGACGGAGACAATGCCTACTTTGCATGGTTTTCCATTTTATAGTTAATGATAAGTAAGGGATAGTCTAGAATAAACAATTTAGAACATAATATTGTAAGATTTGGGCAAAAAATAGTACTTTAATTCTGGAAGCAGTTCTACCTATTTATTGATACTTTATTTTAAAACATCACCTAATTAGCAATAATGAACAACAAAGGCGTGCCTCAGCGGGTGCCATCGTTACAGGCCTGTAATAAATCACAGGCACGCATGGCACCAGCTCCTGACCACAGAGAGCACCAGGTGGCTGCTGCCTGGTGCCAGGGCCGTAACTTGGTTTATGGACTTGGGACTTTGAAGAGGAGGACTCCTAATACTACACGTGTAAATGAAAACTGTCAACTAAAACTCTACAGTGATAATGATGACTATAAGCCTGTTTCTCAAAGAGCCCACTTTTTAAAGTAGACTTTGTATGGAACTTGTGAAAGGCTTTTTGACAGCCGACATACATTGGATCTACTAGTTCCTGCTTATACGCCTGTTTATTTATTCTTTCTTAAGAAACCTAAGGAGGTTATTCAAGTCTGCTCTCTCCTTGCAGAAGCCATAACTCCACCTCTGAGTAAAGTTTGTTTGTGCGGTGTTCAGGAACCCGATCCAATTAGATTCCACAATGTGCTTCTTGGGAAGCAAGAGTCACTGGCAGGCAGCTTCTAGGTGCTCTGGTTTTAGTAACAGCCGACTCCCTGAGGGAGGCAATCTTTACCCAGGGTGCACACACGTGAGATAATCTCCCCACCATTCACAGGCTGCAGTGTTCCTACAGCAGGAGAGAAGCCCTGTGTCTATGGAACTGCCTCTCTAGGAAACACTAACTTGTAGAATTATGACAAGTTAGAATTCAGCTGCAGGGAGACAGAGGGAGCAGGAGAGCCCAGCAGCTGTAAATACAGTACCAGGTGACGTCAGGGCCATAGCGCATGGAGGCTGGAAGGAACCTGACGGAGGATCCCGGCTCCCACTCTGCTAGGTGGCCAGCACCGACTCTTTCCTCCCGGGCCTGTGACAACTGCCTGAAGATGGGACCCAAGAGAGTGGGAGTTTTGATGGAAAAAGAACACACAGGGGACATGTTGCCATCGAGGTGCCTGTGACAGAAGAGCCAGGGCCTACAGCTGAGACTTCTTAGTGCATGTCCTACCCTGAGGGTGGGTTTCCACCCACCTGTCCCTGGGCCATCTCTCCGGAACCCCATGGTCAACTACTGCCACAACACTCACTTGGCCCCTCCATCTGTCATCCTACCTTGTCCTTCCATCGTTTCCTCCCTGACATTTCCCATTTCTGAATCTGCTCAATGACCCACCATTTCTGCTCCTGCTGGGGAAAGCCCTGCAATCACACCAACTGGCCCGTCTGGAGAGGATGGCTTCACAGCACTGGTGCTTGGCTGGAGCTGATCTCCATTCTTGTTCCTTGTAGTGAGTTTTAACTCCTCTCTCGCCTTCTCAAGGCTCCAACTTCACTCTAGCTCTCTATACCCCTTAGCAGATGTCCTTCCCTCTTACACTACACTGACAAATACCCCAGATTTACTTCCTTCCTTTTCTCTCATTTCAGGAGAAGAAGCTGTCTTCTTTGTTTTCAAAGATAAACTCTCCACTTTGGCCCTTATTTAATCTCCCCAATCTGTCTTTCTTCTATCTCTACTGTCTACTGACCCGCATCTCAAATAAATCACTTTGTTCATTCCTCCCTCACGGTAACACTTGCTTCAACATTCTTCAAAGCCAAACATCCTGATGGAATCAACTAGACACATTCCTTGTCTCTATTTCCTCCATCCCTCAGTTTCCTGTTTGCTCCTCCACACCTCCTGGAACAGATTTCTCCAAGGTGGTCGTATGCATCATGTGCCCTGGGACCACCCAGCTTCCCAATGTGGCACACAATATGATTTTCTAAATCAAAGTTTAAAAGATGCCTCTGTGTTGCTGCATCTCATATATGCCCAAGAAGAAGAATTTAGATGGTTATCAAGCAGTACAAATATTCTAACTGTTGTTCTTCTTTCAATAAGGTAGTTCATAGCTTGTAAGAACAGTTATTTATTTATTTATTTTTGACCTATGAGCCTCTAAAAAGCTAGCTTTGAGTGGGACAAAAATGTGGCTGATAAACATTTTTATTTTTCCTGAATTGGTCCTTGTGTGAAAAAAAAAAAAAAAGAAGGTTGTTCATTCTTTCTCCAAGGTCTGTGGAAGCCAGCTGGATTCAAAGGTATTAGTGTTATGAAAAGCTCTTTTAGAAAAGCACACATGAATTTAATTTATTGAGATAGGCAATTTTATGTGGAAGTTTAGTTTCTGACCCCTATTGAAATCACAGAAAATCATGAGGCTCAATTTTGGTGTTTAAACTAACATGCTCAGGGGCATGAATGAAAATTGGGTAGGTTGACGAGCCATGTAAACAAAAATGAAGATATTTTTCCAGATACCATGACTCTGGGATGGCACCAGAGGAAGCCATCCCCTCCCGGCACAAGGAGTCCCCTGAAAATCTAGGGATTTCAGAGCTTTCTGGTGTTATGCAAAGGTACTCCAATTACAAACTGTGTGAAGTTTATTTTCCTGTGATGTTTCATTTTTCCTAAAACACTTATAAAAGTAACATACATTCAAATCCAGAAAATTTGCAACTACAGAAAATCACAAAGAAGAAATTCTAAATTAGTTACTCACAGAAATATACTGGTTCATGTCTTTCTAGCCTTATATATCTACTTAAAAAAATAACTGAGAACATACTAAATCATGGTTTTGTTACCTGCTTTATTTAAATATACTTTGATAATTTCCCCATGCCATTAAATATTTCTTTCTTTCTTTTCTTTTTCCTTTTTTCTTTTTTTTGAGACAGTGTCTCACTCTGTAGCCAGGCCTAGAGTGCCGTGGCTTCAGCCTAGCTCACAGCAACCTCAAACTCCTGGGCTCAAGCGATCCTCCTGCCTCAGCCTCCCGAGTAGCTGGGACTACAGGCATGCGCCACCATGCCCGGCTAATTTTTTCTATATATATATTTTTAGTTGTCCAGATAA